>QVRM01004033.1:142500-437500 GCA_003439945.1 Dermanyssus gallinae | reverse complement strand
ACATCCATCGTGATTGTACCTCACGTGTTGCTTTCCTAGCGGCCTCTGTCTGTCACTGTCGAACTGAATTCAGCAGGCTTGGATGGCCGTGATGTGATGTTGTGTGTTACTCGACTCAATTGCGGTGACTTGAAAACACCGATCACGCCCGTCTGTGACGGAAATGTGGCCGTCGTTTCCAATGCGCGCGATCAGTGCGTAGGTCCATCTTCAAGGACAGATGCGCGAACCGGCGCAGACTACGTGACTCAGTAATCCCCGTCACATCCTCGTACACCATAGTTGTGTGAATATACATATATATATATATATATATATATATATATATATATATATATATATATATATATATATATAAAGAAGACTTTTCCCTGAGTATACACATGGCCTAGCTGCTACTGTTATTAAACGTAGAGCTTTTGAAGATCTATACATATTTAGGTTCGTGTGTCGCACTTACATTAAAACTGTGAGCGCGGGCTACAAACATCGCGTGACTAGCATAAACTAAAACGAACACACTAGGGCAACGCAGGCCAAGTTCTATACATAATTGATATATTTTTCCTAATTGTTCAACACAATGGTTGATACAATATATTACTTAAATAGTGAGGTTAATCTGCTGTGGTAGCAGCGTCGACGCTACATCTACCACGATTACTGTTTCGACGACGACGACGACGATGCCGGGCAATGATTAGTTTTTAACTGCAAAAACGTAGGATCAAATCTAACTCGTATAGCTTTCTAGGTGATCCATTGTTACCATTCGCATAACATTCGCACCTAACTCGCAAATCGCCGTACGAGAGCAGTGCCCACTATGCTATAGCACAGCAACCGGATAGAGCAGCAGGCAACAAAAATCGTTCACTGGCTAGTAACTTCATAGGTCTTCCATTAGAATGGACATCGCGCAGCAATCAACAAGACAATAAGAAGTCTCTCTTAGTCGGATTCGAAGACACACTGCGAGCTCGACTCGCATGATGGCAAATATTGACCTTTGTCGAATCGAAAAGAAACACAACTAAGAAAACTAAATGGGCTAGCCAGAACGAGTGAGGTCGTAACAGAGAGAGATAGAGAGAGGAAGGGGTGGGGTAACTTCAGGAACGCAGTGCGAAGAACACTGAAGTTCTGAAACCGTTGAGTCATCAGTACGCTCAGACCAGGTAGGTCACCTACTGTGTCTACCTTTACAAGTACGTTGTGTCGTAATTTTGGCACAAACTTTGAAATACTTGACGAGCAACAACGGACTATCGTGACATTTTGCTGCGAATGTCGGACGTTCACACGACAAGAGGCAACGCTGCTCTGCTGCGCTGTCCACACCAATTGAAACTCTATCTGGCGACATATCTGGTATCATTGGCTACTAAAATCTGATGGGGGAAACATTTGGTGTATTATTAGTATTGTGATTGTTTCCGATATGATTACTAGTACAACCGCTGTTCTCCGTCTGAACAGTGTGAAAGAGAGCATCACTGATATAGAGCAGCAATCGCACTGGCCACAAGCTATAGAGAGGCGAAGATCTGGGAAATCATGTAAAACGTTACAACTGTTGTGTCAGAGAGAGAGAGCTGCTTCATGGATGGCCCGAACACTTCTATATATATATATATATATATATATATCCGACCACCTATGCTGCTACGTTGAACGTCCTCTGCTCAGTATCGAAGTTTATCATGCGCTGCGATTAGCCGGTCCGTTAGTTGAGGCGACGTCGTGGCGCGATGTCAAAATGCGAAGGGTATGGGCAGTCGACAGGCGCTAAACCATGCCGCACCACACTCAGTGTACCAGAGGCTAATGTTATCAGCCGAGAATGACTTCTCTTCTCTATACGCCACGAAGGTCGAACAGTTAGCCATAATGAATACGCATAATTTCCTATGTAGATTCATAAACATTATCAAAGATGAAAAAATAAATCTATGAGAATGTATATTCAAGAGAAATATACGAGGCCGAAACCGCCAAACAAGTAACAACAATCAAACTTATTATCGTGATAATTACGTCTGAATAGCTTACATATAGGGGGTCCCCGAACTCGTTAAAAAAAACATTTTTTAAAGGAAAAAGTATGTTTTATGAATGAAAAAATGAAAGAAGATAATCGACATCTTCGATCTAAGATGCTCCCCAGAGCGGAGACCTTAGCGTCCCCTCGTCTGTTAACATAAAATCCTGTAGGGGTCGGAAAAAGCGGCTTATTAAACTAGCCACCATTACCCCCCTAAAATGTGCTCAGAATGTCGATTTTTCAAACTCTCCGTAATGCGACTAGTTCGTTTCTGCTAGCCAATGTCTTTGTCGCAAACAAAGCAAAACGTTCATCTAAACACGAACATTTAAGTAAATTTATCTTCACTACTAAGCAAAGCATATCTCCCCCCCCCCCTAGTGGAAAAGTGCTTTCTTAACGAGTTTGACGACCCCCTCAAATGAGCATCATTCATCTATGAACACCTTGTCTTAAAAGGTTAATATGCATATATATATATATATATATATACGCACATACATGTCTATCCATATGAACAAGATGACATCTATCGGCGAGACGACACCAAGCTGGCCATAGACATAAAAAGTCATCATCATTCTTCAGACATCATCGATCCGAGCTACCGTCAGTCGGCCGACGGACCGATCAATCGATCAAGCATCATCATTCATCGGTTGGCCAAGTCCAGTCAAGAGCTGGCCGACTTGGTTGAATCAAATCGCATCGCGGAGCACAGCGGCACGTTCACCGTTCGCCTAGCACAGCTCACTGGCTATAATAGTCATTATCATCATCATCACCACCATCATCGCCGCCATCATCATCATCATTATCATCATCATCGCCATCATCATCATCATACATCGCCGAGTAGTATTCTTCCACCAATTAATCAGTCAACCCAGCCATCAACTCGATCAACGCCCGAGACATCATGTAGCATAGGCGACAGCAGCCCCGGCCCTTCGCAGGTTGTTGTTGTTGTTGTTGTGGTTGTTGTTGTTGCTGTTGTTGTTGTTGTTGCTGTTGTTGTTGCTGTTGGAGTTGATGTTGTTGCTGCTGCTACTGCTGCTACTACTGCGTTGGTCGGTCGGTCAGTCAGTAGCTGTAGCGATAGCAGCATGCGAGCCAGCTCTGTTAGCTTATGGACAGCCACTCACAACGACGGCCAACGGCGCCGGGATCTCGTGTCGAAACCCACGACCACGACAACAACAACAACAACAGCAGCGGCGGCGGCGGCGGCCGCGTTCACATTCCAGACGCAGACGACGACAAATAATAACAACAACAGCTTGCTGGGCTTCTGTTATATTTTCTAGATAGCCTCTCTCTCTCTATCTGATTTCAACTTATATATATATATATATATAAGCGGGGTATTAACCCCCATATATATATATATATATATATGTATGTGTGTGTGTGCTTTTGCCGTCCCTCCCTCTAGCTGCCATCTACACCCCCAAGATCCTTGACGTCAAGGTTGATGACAACGGACGAACAATGGGATGAGAAGGAGAGTCACCCGTCGAAAGGGAAGCTGTTTAAGCAGCTCAAGACAACAGCCGTGCTAGCTGTCGTAGTAATAATAGTAATAGTAGCGGTATTAGTGGTAGTACCGGTACCCCTAAAACTATGTAAAGTTTTACTTTACATAGTTTTCGTGGTAACTGAAAATATGTAAAGTCAAACTCTTGTTCATTTACTCATTTGATCTTTTTTCTTCATCGACCACTGCAGCAGAGCCTACGGTAATATGAGAATAATGATGATGATGATGATGCGCGTGATGATAATCCTCAATACTGGATCACTGACATAAATATACGCTTAGATATACCGCGCCACTCTGGCTGGTCTTCAGTAATAATAATAATAATAATAATAATAATAATAAAAAAAATAATATTTATTATTGTTATTGTAGACCTGATGTAGGTCCGTCTCGAGATCGCATGACAAGTGCTTGATATGACATACTCTACAGCGTCCTGTTATGTGACCACTTACAATTAAGTGATAGCTTTGTCTCTCGCGGTGTGTATGTAGAGGCAATTCCTTTGCCGTGCAGGCTGACGCCATGAGATGAGGAGATAAGTGCTGTTGCTAAAACCGCACAACTATAAAAATAATAATAATAGTAATTACCATCAACATCATCATCATCACAACCACCGTCATCATCTATTATCAAATATAGTATCAAAATCATACCAACACTTGACAAATTGGGTAAGAATGTATTCAATGTATGCGTTTCAACCAGCAATTGGCCTAATAGGGCGAGACTAGCAGACGAGAGATAATCTTTTGCTTACGGACTGACGAATGATAGATGCAAGAGTGAGCGAGCAAAGCGTATCAAAACAACAGTCGGACTACTCAATTTGTCCGCCTATAGGGAGCGTAAACGTTTCTATGAATCGCCTATAGATAAAATCATCAACGACAACAACAACAAATAATGACGTGATTAATACTCTCGAACGATGGATGAACGAACGAAATCTCCAGATGTACCCACATGAAGAAACACTCATATATAAGCTAAGAGCTCGGAGGTCAAAATAGTCACTGAGCGCTTTGTTGTTGTTCTTGTTGTTGTTGTTGTTGTTGTTGTAGTGCTTGTAGTAGTTGTAGCACACCAACACTCACAGAGGTTACATGATGAGTTAGCAGATAAGTTAGCCGTTATAGAGTCTACGAAAACTATTCGGACTAAAGCATGCATTCAGACTGGTCACTATTAAAGGTAAACACACAAAAAAAGACAAGTAATCAGCCAGACAGACAGATAAATAGGCGGGCTGCAAATGTGGGAAATACACCAATCTGCGCTCGCTTTGAGATTCACAAGTTAAATGGTTGCTACTGATGTTGTTGCTGTTGTGACTGCTTATAGACAACAAGCAACTCGCAAATTTCGCTGTAAAACAGTTGTAAATCAAATTCACGTAGACGCTGAGATTGAGATTAGAAAGAACAACGCCGCCAGCACTAACCGACGGCAGCATTAGTAACAGCGGTAACAACATGAGGAGTATTTGTGAGTAACGTGCAGTTACATTTCATAACGCAACAGTCATCTCTGAAACGCATTAGGAGCAAATCTAATCTATGCTGTGTACAAGGACAGGGACAAACCAACAGCAACAGTAACAACAACATCATCAACAACAACATAATCAACAACAACAACAACAACACTGAGCCGCATGACTAGCAGCGTATTGACGCCAACACAACCGACCACCTACTTTGATTAAGACGCACCGAGCCAGTGTATTCAGGCATGGCTTCCCGAGACGCGTACTTTAAAAACACGCCATCGTTCATTTCAACGTGCTGCCTACCAATCTAATCTTTATAAGTCAGTAACTGGGTAACAGCAGAGTAACAGCCACGGGACGAACTGCGAGCCTATTGGCTGGCTAGTCATGACCAATTGGCCATTACAAATTGCAATGTATTGCCGTGCAAAGTCCAAGTAGCCGAACTGGTACTAGAATTAGTAGAGGTAGTCGGTACTAGTAGTGGGTAATGGACGGAAGTCGTAAGACTTGGCCACCAAGCGCGCGTGTTGTCGACGCTATGAGTAGTCAAGTGCTTCGGACATCAACAACGGCAGCTACATTAACGTGACTGTAAAGATAAACGCACCAGATCGAGTTCGAGCATTTGGGCGAGCGAGTAAATTGACCGCGTAACGTCGCAGCGCTCATTGCAGCTATATGCATGTGTATGTTCCTGTGTACGTATCTATATATGTATATATATATATATATATATATACGTGACGATATACTACATCGGCCCTACGTCCAGATCTGGTGTCGGCCATCCCTAGACTAGATGTATATATATATATATATATTGTTACTTGTACTCTTACATCTCAAAGTATATATATACGCATGAAGTCTTGTTGTTCTGCTCGACCAACTCGAACGGGGGCCATAGACAAACTAGAGGTTGCGGATCTTGGCGATATGAGAAGTAGAAGCAGAAGAAGCAGCAGCAACAACAACAACAACAATAATAACAGCAACAACAAAAACGATACCAACATATGGATAAATCATTCAATCAATCATCGACGCGAAATAGGTAGATGCCGTTCACGGTCAGCCAGAGCCGCTGTGGTGGTGTACCCGCTCTTAAGAACAGCATGAGCTTCAGAAGGGAAAATGGAACAAATGGAACAGAAATGTTCCACAGAGGTCACAACGGCACAAGAATCCCGGCGTTCCTATATGTCCTGGGCATCACACGAGTGTCTTTTGTCGATAAATTGATCAAGCATACCACAAGGCAATCGCTCATGATAGTCATTACCACATACTTTTCGGGGTCCTCTTTCTCTCCCTTCATATCCCTGCCGCTTGTTGCAAAAGTAGGATGGGTCAACGCGTCCACAAAATCATCAGTGTTCGCTTCGGTACTAAGTGGCTGTACGGCGGCACCAGGGAGATAACCAACACAACACCAGACACGAGAGATAAACAACTGCTCATAAACTAACTGTCCTCCTGTAGTCTTGTTGACCAGGAGGTGCTCTACGAGGATCACCATGGCGGCAGCGGCGGTGGTAGCGATAGCGCTACCTTCGGAAACCAGCCCACATAGTTTACATGTACATGAAATACACATATGTATGCCCAGCTTCGGTATTAGGACGTGCGGCAGCTCCACGGCGGCAAGGCCAATATAGCGCAAGGGAGGCTAGTTAATTGACACGACATCATCATCATAATCATCATGCAGCAGTAATAGATTGCTAAATGATGAAGGCTTAGTATTCGTGCCAACACGCGGTGGCCCAACTTCTTGGTTAACTTGTTCACTTTTAGCTCGTTGACTTAGTAATTGACGAACGGACGGACGCGCTGAATGGCGTATTTGATTAGAGATGAGAGGGTGTTTCACGGCCTGTTCATTCTGTCAGCAGGTACACTGATTAATTCATTGTGATAAGTCAGGCATTGTGGCATCCCGATCTCGCACCCCATGTCGCTGGCCATCTTGTTCATGTACAAATTCTTCTATCGTGCTCAATCATTACCTCTTGTTCGAAGAAAAACAAGTGCAGTATGGGAACCACGTTCTCCAGAGACATATATATATATATATATAATATATATATGACACAATGTGTATTCTCTAGTTTAATTTGCGCGTCCCAGATCTAGGGAAAGGTTCTGCAGCTTCCACTAGGTCAGTGACGCTAAAATCACTCCGAACTTTAAAAGAAAAATGCATCGTCTACCGTCAATTCAGATGCCTGGAAGACCGCAGATCACGATACAATTGCAACTAATAATTCAGCTTCGGAAAAAATTACATTCGTTGCAGGTATTAACGGCCGAATGTTCTCGCTCTTCGGGTCAAGATAAGGTGATACTTCGATAGCGACCATCGCGCACCTAAGCAGGTCTGTGCCGAACCGTTTGGTAAGCGTTGTAGTGCGCGTTGCTTATGCTGCGGCCGAAGTGTGTATATATATATATATATATATATATATACCTCCATATTACTATTAAGGCTCCAGTGCAAACGCAAACGATTAATGAACATACGTATCTATGCCTTTCTCGGCACGTTCGGTGCACGAAATCATCATAGCTTATACAGTGATTGTAGTCGCTGCAGTTGTAGCGTTGGAAGTGTCACATCTCAGTCTGCAGGTCTGCCGTAGTACGCAGTAATATATATATATATATATATATATATATATATATATATATATATATATATATATGGTCGCCAGGATAATAGGCAGAGCCGCCTAACTATTCAAAGCCTTTTGTCTGGCTAGTTCACTAACTTGTTAGGCAGTGTTACTGGCAACTAACTAGTAACTGACATTCATGCACGCACGCACACTCGTACAGGCACCAGTACAGACACGGCCGAGCAATCAGACAGACAGGGGGTCGGCGGACCTGCGTGCGCTCACACACAAACCTGCACAGAAATCGGTCGAGATGTCGGTCGGTGACCTGTCTCCGAGGAGAAGTAGTGGCGTGACTGTGCCCCGGGGAGTAAGTGAGTGATTGAGTGAGTGAGTGATGGCCAGCAGATCTCCGTGTCTTCATAGAACGCTATGGCGCCGGCTGGCTGTTGCTGCTGCTGCTGCTATTGCGCTGGTGTTGCTGATGTTGCTGCTGCTGCTACTGTTGTGATTGTTGCTACTTACTGTCGTTGTTATTGTTATTGTTGTTGTTGTTGCTGCTGCTGCTATTGTTGTGATTGTTGCTACTTACTGTTGTTGTTATTGTTCTTGTTGTTGTTGTTGTTGTTGCTACTGTTCTGATTCTTCTTATTTATTGTTGTTGTTGTGATTGTTTTTTACTATAGACAGATGTTGGCATTTTTTGTATATACCTTCGCTATGTTGTGATTGTTGTTGTTGCTGCTGTTGTTGTTGTTGTTGTTGCTGCTGTTGTTGTTGTTGTTGTTGTGATTGTTTTTATTGTTATTGTTGTTGTTGTTGTGATTGTTGTTGTTGCTGCTGTTGTAAATGTTTTTATCGTTGTTGTTGTGGTTGCAGTTGTGATTGTTTGTATTGCTGTTGTTGTGGTTGCTGTTGTGATTGTTCTTATTGTTGTTGTTGCTGCTGTTGTTGCTGTTGCTGCTGCTGCTGCTCTTATCATCATGGTGAGTGTGTCACGAGGTGTGTACCGCCTGCTGCGTATCATCACCGTACACGGATGACATGGTGACGAGGTAAGTCTGGCGGCAACTGACTGGCGTCGAGTCGTCCACCGCCGCACCAACAATAACCAACAATCATCTACCAACAGCTACGTCCTACTATTACTACTACTACTACTACCACTACTGCTCAGAGCAATACACAGGGCCATGGGAAACTCTTAGCTCACTGGATCAACGGCACGGATAGCCCGTAACGTATGCGTATGCTCGCTCCTATCGTGTAACTATGGCGAGCAGCTGATACGAGAGAGCCAAGCTAACAATACGTCCACGTCGTAAGCTAATTAATAATTCCTCATGACGGCGCCATAAAGACGACGACGACGACGACGATGATCACAATGGTGATGATACCACTCTAGTATTATCAGCACCATTGTGATCGTCGTGAGTTGGCTGGCCGTACTCAGCACGTCGTTGCTTCTATCCCGCTTGTTTTTGAGCAGCTCGGCCCAGCATACTTGCTACACATCTAGGTAGAGGATAACGAGAAGTGCAGAAGTAGTGGGAAAAAAACGAGGAATGAATGTGCACAGCACCTTATTCTGGCAAAAACGAAAACCAGCACACATATCACCTTAAACCACGCACGCCTATATGTATAAATATATATACATATATATATATATATATGTAGGCATGTTGTCTCGTAAACAATACAAATTTCTCAACAAAGGTTCATGGTGGCGTAACCGTACGTAGTTAAGCGTATCCGACAGCTCTTCGGCGATTTCGCCCTCACACCCACCCAAAAACACGTCACGGCCACTTGTGCATGTGTACTATATATATGTATATATATATATGTATATAATATATATATATATATAATATATATATTATATATATATATATATATAATATATATATATATCTAATATATTATATGTATATATTTATATATATTATATATATATTATATATTAGTATATATATATCTATTTATATTCTTCCTATCTATATATATATATCTATCTATATATTCTATATTCTTCTATATCATCTCTCATCTATAATACCTATCTATCTATCTTCTCTCCTTTATGTCTCTATTCTACAAATATATACATCTATATATACTGGTATTTGACACTGACAATTATCCTGACTTGTACTCGAATTATGTAATGTACTATTACTAATAGTGCATTGCAGTTAATTAGAAAGTATCACCGCATCCTAGCAAAAGTATCATCACATGCGAAGACACAAAAAGCACAAAATGTGTTCGTCGTTGTTGTCGAAGTGCAACACCTTGAACTCTGAGCCAGCCCGTTTACCCACAGACTCGCTCATACGCGCGCGCTCTCAATCTCTACGGGGGGTCTGTCTCTCTGTCGGTCGGTGCGTATCGGCCAGTCTCTATCTTGTTGCTTATCCGCAATGGTGAGTTGATGGTCGTTTAATGGTCGTCCACGTTTGCTTGTTTGCCTTCGCGTTGCCTCCCTCGGTAAAAAAGACTCGGTAAAGACAGCCGACTTCACGTCGTCAGTGGCCAAACACAGTTTACTCTATGTGAACACCTCACACGAGTATCGGGCCAACAGCAGCAGAAGCAGCAGCAGCACCTGTGTGGGCTCATATGCACCCATATCCAGCACATCCAACACTTGCACACATAGATACACGGTCGTCAGGCTGCACAATCACTGCCGCATATACATGAATAGCAGAACGGCTTAGAGCTGCCACGGCAAAGCTATTTGTTGTTGTTGTTGCTTCTGTTGTTGTTGTTGTTGTTGCTTCTGCTGTTGTTGCTATTGTTGTTTCAGTTGTTGCAGCTTTTTCTTGATTGTCTAACTTTTACTGCTCAAATTGGTCCTTCAGATTGAACAAGAAGGACAACAACAACGACAGCAGTGCCAGCTGTAGCTGTAGTGACAGTTGCCTTCATGAGGTGGCAGGAGCTCCTCCTCCTTCTCCAGTTGTCATGAGGTCGTCGAATACCGAGACACATACAGAATACAGATCGACCAAGGGACCAATGTCCGTCTGTCCGTTCGGGGGGCCGATTAATCTAGCGACGGACGACCCGACAGTGATCATCGATCGATTGGTGATGACAGACCAACACTTCAGCAGAACAAGGGGCTAGATGAAGTTATCCAGACGAAGACGATGATGATGGCGACGACGATACCGACAAACAACGGGATGATGCTGTTGCTGCTGATGATGACGAGAACGTAAACTTCACTACGGCAACAACGACGACGACGACGACGACGCCGACGGTAACACTAGAACGCTTAGCACTGCTTCAATCGACGACGATCCTGAGGACCGACCAGAACCGAACAGCTAGCATGGGGAGAAGAAGCTTCAACGTCAACCAAGTAGTCCACGACCATTCTTACCACCAGCACCAACTCCAACACCAACCACTACCACTACCACCACCATTACTACCACCACCACCAAGAAGATGAAGTAGATGAAGACGAAGACCCAATCGACGAAGACGAAGATGAAGACGATGCAGACGAAGGCAAGCACGACAGTGGCGCCACCATCGAGCCTCATACGAGCGCTATGCCAAGAAGGTGGTGGTACAAGTGGTGATGGTGCCGATCGTGGCGGCCATGGCCGTAATCATCATACAGTCGCTGTGGCCGTAACTAACTGCGGCAGCGGCAGCAGAAGCAGAAACTGCAGCATCTGAAGCCGAAGTCGAAGCTGAAGCTGAAGTCGTAGCGGCCGCAGCAGCAGCTGAACGCACAGCAGAAGTCCGAAGTTGTGGCAGAGGCAAGCCTATGCTTGCTGCTGCTGCTGTTGCTGTTACTGTTGCTGTTGTTGTCGTTTGGTCGCTCATACGTTGCTGTCCCTGTTGCCTTTGCTGCCCGCCACTACTGATGGTGGTGGTGGTGCGGCAATCGCAGCAACAGCTCGAAGAGCGTGCTTCGCCAACCGCCTTCGCGTAGTTGGCGCTGGTGGTATTGCCGTGCCGCTACTTGCTGTGGCCGCCGTAGTTTATATTGTTGTTGTTGTTGCTACTGTTGTTGCTGCTGCTGCTGTTGTTGTTGCTGTTGTTGTTGCTGCTGCTGCTGCTGCTGTTGTTGTTGCTGTTGTTGTTGCCACTGTTATTATTGTTGTTGCTACAGTTGTTGTTGTTGCTGTTATTGCTGTCAGCGGCGGCTGTGTCTCGCTATTCCTCCTCACCCAAAATACGTCGCCGTTATCGTCGTCGTTGCCGCCAGCGCCGCCACGTTACTACCGCGGGTCTGGTCGGTTGTTGTTGTTGTTGTTGTTGTTGTTGCTGTAGCGGTCCAGCTTCAGCTCCATCTTACCACTCACTCGCCGGTTGTCGATGGACTGGCGGGCTAGCGAATGAACGGGGGCCGACGGGCGGTAGGAATCGATGGAGCGGGATGGGTAGATGGATGGATTGATGGAACGAGATGGCTGACTGGCTTCATCGGCTTTTTCTATTTCTTCTCCTTCTGCTTCTGCTGCTGCTGCTGCTCCCGCTCCCTGTCCTCCAATGCGTCGCCTTGTTTTTCTTGCGCCGGCTTACCACGTTCGTCATACGGACGGTCATAGAGACGCAAGATCAGGAGCAACATTACCACCACCACTACCAGCAGCACCATCAACCGTGACAACGGCGGTAGCGGCGGCGACGACGATGACGACAGTCAACTCAACAGCACTTAGATTCAATGAGGGAAGATTAGGGAGCAAAAAAAACGCAGAAGAAGAAGATGAATAAAAAGAAGAAAAAGAAACAGGAGGTGGTGGACGAGGAGCAAAACGGAGGAAGACGATGAGGATGTAGCTAACGTTGCTAATGATGCGGCTGTTGTTGACAGAGAGTTGGCTTGAGTTGACAGAGAGTTGATGTTGATATTGTTGTTGTTGTTGATGATGATGATGATGACGATGATGATGATGACCATGATGATGATGATCATGGTGGTGGTGGTGGTGGTGGTGGTCAGGGTGCAGATAATGATGATGTTGGTGGTGACCATTGTGGTTAAATGATGTTTATTTATTTATCCGCCGAACGTTTTCTCTCTCATCACTCGATCTCTTCCTTCGTTCTAGCTAATCCCTCCTTGCCCCGATCTGTCTGCATCCGCCGCCGCTGCTGCTGCAGCTGCTTGGAGCTACTACGCGACTACAACGACTACATTTAGTAGGACATCTGCTAGCATTTAACTAGGAGCACTGCTTTCACCTGATTGCTGTAGATGGCAAGGGCAGATATCGATAATAGTACAGGGCTGCTACTGTCCTATCGACAACAACAACGGTAGTCGCTAGAAGTAGAAATGTCTACGAGCTGGAGACCCTACAACGGTGAGCGCAGCGACAACGATAACAGTAATGATAGGAACAGAAACAACAACAACAATAACAACAACAGCCGCAGCAGCAGCAACAATAACAACAGCCGCAGCAACAACAACAATAACAAAAGTGGCAGCAGCAGCAATAATGACAACAACGGCAACTACCTAAGCAAAAGCAGTAGTCATTGGCAAAACTGCTGAAGAAGTGAGCGTAGTTGAAGGGAGCAGTTGAACTCATAAACAACAAAAACAACAATAAAAGCAATGGCTAGCCCGACTCTTGTCCATTACCTCCCCCCCTTCACCCCCCTCTCTCTCTTTCTTTCCCTCTCGCGGAGAGAGAGTGAGAGAGAGAGATTAGAATAGCTGAGAAAAAGGGACACACGTTAAGTAGACAAGCCAGCGACGACGGCAACGACAACAACAACAGCAACAGCAGAAGCAGCGGCGGCGGCGGCGGCAGCAGAAACATCTTACTACGTCTGCTACTACCTCTAATAATATAAGGACTTTTTCTACCATTACGTCTACTGCTACAACGACGACGACCACCACCACCACCACCACAGCGACGTTCACGAACCACCGCCATAGAACGTCCGAGCGTCAATTGCTCGGTCGGTCGGTCGGACTGACGGGCGAACGAACGGACAAGCGAGAGAGCGAGAGGCAGTGCCGGCGCTGGAACACATCTCGACCGATCTCGACGACCGACCGATTTCGATCAATCTCGGCGGCAGAAGTCGTAGAGTTACTCCACTCGACGGTCGTCCAACTGTCTGTTCGTCTGTCTGTCTGTGTGTTTGTTTGTTTGTCCGTTCATCCGTCTGTTTGTCCGTCCCACACAACGAAACGGACTGCACGCACTCACGGACGCGCGACAGAATAGCAATGCGGCGTTACAGAATACGCATGTGGGCAACAACCCACAACAACCCACAACAACAACCCGCAACAACAACAACAAGAGCAGCAGCATCCCTAATATCCTACCATGTCCCAAATATTAAATAAATACTATATATATATGTACCCGAAGGTACATATATATATATATATATATATATATATATATGACCGACATTCGACCGGTGTGATATGCATTTGTACAAACTAACAATGACGGCAAAAAATAAGACTGTGAGGAAACAAACATGACAAAAAATATATATATAGCCATAAATATTCACCTCTACGACTTGTACAGGTACGAGCGTTGTAGGCACTAATACCATAATACGCATTCGATGTCATATGAATTGGTACAAAAAAACAGACTGCAAAAATTACAAATGCAGTTTTAATGCGAGCAAAATGAGCACGACGATCACGACAGGACCAAGAACCCCGCGAACAGCGGCGGTGATCACGAGAGTATGATAATGATAATGATGACAATGTGAAACTTGCGTTGACACGCGTTTCATGGTCAGCTAGATGGAGGCGGGAGGCTAATAGGCGCGCGGGAGAGACACCCACGAAAGACAATCTCCGTTTTTATGATCGACACACCGTCACCGTGGCGGCCATCGCGTGGCATCGCGTCAAAATCGCGTCGTTAACGAATCGCTAGCCTAAAGTCGTCTCCCGCTCGAGCCGGCTGAGCTGATAATGACAACCCTAAAACTGATGATGAACGAAGAGGCCGAAACCGAGGTATGAGACGAGCTTTACTGGTACTTTAATAAATGTAATTAAAAAAATCTTCTTAACTGGCGCCGCGGTGTTCGCCGCTCGCTCGCTCGCCCGCTCGATCGATCGACCCAAATTTGTGCTTGCTGTGCGCTCGCATATGTGGAAGATGATTATATATCTGTTATAATAGCATCATGACTGGTGGCATGGTGGATGCGAATCGATCACGAACGATAATAATAATAATAATAATAATAATGATCATGATGACAATCATCTCTTCTGAAGCTGTACAGTAAGTACACCGCGCACATGACATCGCATCACGTCGGTTTGTAACAAGCTCGAACATGATGACTTGTGGTTCGGAGCAAATGAAAACTGTGGAAACTTCAGATAGATAAATAGATAGAGAAAAAGAGAGATATACAATACATAGCTAGCTAGTTGAACAACACGAGAGTCTATCTCACAAGTGATGTCACCACAAAGCGTTTGCGTACTGACAATGCACAATGCACAATTCACGGGCACCATCCGGTATGTATACATATATGTATTAACCCACAAACACAAATTAATACACACGCATATACACAGACAGACATACACATATGCACCCAACACCCGCGAAAAACCGGTAGAACCAATATACAAGCATAATAATATACAAAAAATAAAGGAGCACGAAAGGCAAGAATAGGGCAACAACGAAGTCTACAAAAACCAACTACAAGCGGCAGTAAAACACACACACACAAACCTACTAGGGGGATGCAAATTATAACTAATATACGTCGGCCAAGGTTTAGTTTTCTTCTCCTCGACCCGGTTCGTGTATCTCCTGCCATATATATATATATATATACATATATATATATACATATATATATATATATGTATAGTACTGATTCCGTTAAAAAATGCACCTCCTATTAGGTGACCTTTAATATGTGTGTGTGTGTTTTCTTTAGCAGATGGTATCAAAACATTAATGTAAAACTAGCGGAATTGTACTTTTTAGGCATAGTGCTTAAAACGATTAGATAATGATTTATTAGGTGACCTTTAATGTGTGTGTGTGTGTTTTCTTTAGCAGATGGTATCAAAACATTTATGTAATACTAGCGGAATTGTACTTTTTAAGGCATAGTGCTTAAAACGATTAGATAATGACTTAGATAAATCGATAGAGGAATCTTCATCATTGGTTAGCAATGATTCCAAATGGCTGAAGCAGTAAGACTCGGACAAAACCGCCGCCTCTGATCGAACTTAATGACTAGCTAGAAGCGATTGTGAACGAGTAGTAGTATAGAACGTCTAACTAAGCCTCTGAGGAGGCTTAGTTACACAGATAACGAAACCTAGTAGCAACAGCAAATACAACAACAACAACAACAACAACAATAAAAATAATAATAAAGAGGGTCAATTCTTGAGGCAAGCGTTGTCTTTGGCCGTTTGCAGAGGAAACGCGGCATCTATTTTAGGCGCCATGGAGTGAAATAATTATTTAAAGAATTTGCAATAATACGTTCAGACCTCACAATTGTAACATTATTTAACATGTAATGAAGAGCACAAATGACAGAACAATAATAGTAGTAGTAGTAGTAGTAATAGTAGTGAAGTCGAGCCCGGTGGCGTAGTGGATTAAGTCTCCGCCTCGCAACCGGAGGAGACACATAGGTGCGCGGGTTCGAACCCCACCACTGCACATTTGTATTTATGGGGGTCCGTCTATGAAGCAATGTGAAAAACAGTTCCGTGGACGTTAAATCTTGGCTGAGGATCAGCCTGAAAACTTTAGTAGTAGTAGTAGTAGTGAAAGCAATAAGCAATGACAGCGGCTATAACGACAGCAAAAACAGCAAGACGAACATCACCGCCAAACACCCCCAAAGCAACAATAGCACCTAAAACGGGGCTCGCAGCAACGAAGCGCCTCAATATACTATTATGGTTAAGGCATATGATTACGGAATCCGGGATACGATTGCGGAATTAGGAATATGATTACGGTCATATGGGTGACCCGTCGGCGACCCTAGCCAATTCATAAGGCGCTGCTCAATTATAGTGATACGGACATCAGCGGCGCTGTGTTGATGTTGGTGTTGCTGCCGATGTCGTTGGTCATTATTATTATTATTAGTGTTTCCGTCGCCACTGCCAACATTCAGCGCCATTTTAGATCATGCTGTCACCATTATGCTGTTTCAGGCTTTAACTGGCTGGCTACGAAATATTGAAGCTCGTTACATCAAACTAATAATGTTTACTTTTCCCTTCTTGTTCTTCCTCTCAAAAGAACGATTACATAACATTTAATTGTTCTCTCCCTTCTGTACTCTTTTGAAATAAAAATATCTCTATATGAACTCTCTTGCAATAAGTCTCTCTATCGGACGAGCTCGTCATTTGGCTGCAACGAAAAGCACCGGAAGCTCCAACTTCTTGCTGCCCAACTGCCTCAATGGTCAACCGAACAAGACGGGCTATATATATATATATATATATATATATACATATATATATATATAGCCTGTGTATCATAAAAAGTTTGAATACATTGATACACTATTCACGACTCAGGTGAACACTGTCTCCTTACCGATTCTTCGTACATAAACAACTGAGTGGAATCCGGTCATGGGTCCTCTCCAGCTATGGCGTGTTCCATCCCTTCCTAATCACCCCCCAACAGAAGCTAGAGCTCTCCCTCTGTATTTCAAAATCATCGAAGAAAGGATCCTCAGGTCGTCGAACAAAGGCAAAAGTTAACACGACGTAAAGTGGCAACAAGCCAAAACGCGAATTCTCATCCGTTCTCACAACGGAAACAGTCATCATTAGACTCACCCTGTCGACATTTCAAACACTACTAAATCGTACTGGCTTAACTACCACTAGTACGTACTAACGTTAACTAATGTTACTAACGTAAGAGTCGAAGGATAGTGACGAAGAACGCTTCTATTGACCATATGTAATCGGCTCATTTTCAAGAACCGTCAAGCTTCAATGTGTCCTCTTATGCACATCTTTCTTGATGAACGTTTCATTTTGTTTTCGTCGTTGTTATTGGAGGCGGTTGTAGATAGATCAGTGACTTGAGTTTGTATGATCTCCTTCTGAAGAATGCCTTAACCAAGCGACAACCAAGCCCAATCCGCTAAGCAAGGAACAGAACGAGCGACTGAGAAAAGGTGCCTGATCAAACCTATACAGTTGTGCCTGTCTTTCTCTCAGTTTGCTGCCTAACTGAACCTTCATCCCACTTAGACCTCTCACAGCCCAATATTCGGCCTCGCCCTTACTTCCTCTTTACTAAACTAACTATAATAAATGCCAGTCAACTTGCTCTCTCTCTCTCTCTCTCTCTCTCTCTATATATATATATATATATATATATATATAAACTAGTGTAGTCGCAGTTGGGCAGCGCTGACACATCCCGTTGGGCATCATGACGAGATTGACAGCACGACGAGCGCGTCGCCCAACTCCGCCCAGGACTTGGGCGACCAAGCATCCAAGCCTACCTCAGTATTCCTTCAGGGCGGTTGCGGTGGTGGACCTCTACCTAACTTCAAGCGCTGGGTGGGCAGGAGGGAACGCGACTCACTCGTCTCTGAGTTAGTCCTTTGTGCTCTTAATCGTCCTGCGCCGCCGACGCCGCTGCAGCCGCAGTCACTACTAAAACCACCACCGTGATGTGTAGTACGCCAGTGAGGTTCGTGACCATCATAACGTTAACATAACATCATAGCTGACAGCAGCAGCAACGGCAACAACGGCCTGACAGATTGGCACGAGCAAGCAAACTACGTTAGACGACGCTAACACTAACAAATCAAACATAACTAACCGAGTTTCGATGTGTATGTGTATGTTTGTGTGTGAGTGAGTTTCCACGTTTGTCTGTGTGTTCTTGCCGTCAGCGTAGTGGGATCGACTCATATCAAAGATGGGTAGGGAGAGAGATAGAGAGAGAGAGAGAGAGAGAGAGAGAGAGAGAGGGAACCTATCGTTCCCTGCATATGTTCTATACAAATATAGGTCATAGAGGATGTATAGGCGAAAACGCTAGACATAGAGAGCATATAGGAAAATACATACAGGTAGATTATACAATAGGCAGCAATACAACGACGACAACAACAACAACAAAAACAACGACAACAACAAATTACCACAAAGCTGTAGACATCCGAATGTGGAGATATCGCTAACAAGACAACGAACATTCTTCGCGTGGCAAACGGGCGGACGTGGCTGATTAATGTGTACGACCCCGACTCAGCTCGTGGACTCAGCCTACGGCAGTGAATCAATCCAACAGAAAGAAGCGCCGGGAGCCAGCTAAGCTTGTAGAAAGCCTAATCAAAAGATAAGCTACATATATCAGCTCTATCAGTTGAGACGCAACAACGCAAAATTAAAACATCTCTTCTTTTACAGTCTCTCATTTAACTCATACACGGACTTTAATTGCTGTTGTTGCGATGTGTATCGTCAGCGGAACCGCCGTGGTCGCCGGCCACTTTTGCGGCTGGACGGATCGCAGAATGAACTCTGACACAAAAGCAAGTTGAGTGCGATATTCGTCGCGATTTTGTCAGGTGTATAAACACTACGGATTAAAGTTGAGATAATTAAGAATCCGTTTGCCGACCAGTTCTGGCGCCGCTTACTTGAATTTACTTTATTTATCGTAGCTTCAACTTAAATTTGCAAATCTTACGAAAGATTGCATCAAATATATATATATATATATATATATATATATATATATATAAATTAACATGTGTGTGCTCATTTTGTCATCTCGAATCGACTCGTGTTCGATATGCCGACTTCGCTGAACCCAATCCCGAAGGCACAGGAAACAGCAAGCAGGCTTGTGCTGGCGGCAGCTTGCACATGGCGATAGCAGGGCACGCATGCAATTAGCGACCAATAGACAAGGGCAGCTCACAGCCAAGAACTGCTAGCACCTTCTGGCCCAACGAACGTCTTCTTCTGGCCGGGACGTGGCATTTCATTACAATGTTCATGGGTCGTAGTCACGTGACTAGCAAGAGGTGCTCGACCAGTGTCCGTGCCATGGAGCGGTAGGACGGATACGTTCCCATGCTGGTCAACATGGCTAGAGAAGGTGAAGATGACCTGTAGCAAGCAGCTCGGGCAGATTCAAGATAATCAATCGTAACAGACAAGTCTGACAAGAGTGACATTATTTGCAACAACTATTTGCATGCATGTACGTATGTGTACAGAGAGAGCTAGTTAGTTATTCTCCTGCCAGACAATAATGTGCCGAATCAAGGAGAGCCTTCTTGCTGGCCACTGTGTGCATAAGGAGAGCAATACCTGGTAAGAGGTAAGCAATACCTGCCTTAACACTGTTGCTTGCTAGTGGAATAAATTTTGGCCAGAGCAATTGGCAGATACTTTCGTCCCCGCTTGAACAATATATGCTAAGAATGCCTGTTGACGTCTTCAAGAAACGGGTGGCTCCATCTGTCGGCACGTGAATGAAACGGCGGCAGGGCGCGCGCGCCTGCGTCTCCCTCTCCGTCGTTGTGCCCTTGCCTAAAAAAGGGGGTTTGCAGCCCGACAAGTGACGTTTCTTCACTGCTTTGTTTGCAAACAAGAAAGTGCACAAAGAGAAAGGGCTATGCCTGCCAACGGACGAATTTCTTCCCTCGGCACGCCTCTTCCTCCTCGCCAGAAGGCGCCCTTGCCAAAAAAGTGCTCGCCCATTTGTGGCAGGCGTCTCCCTCTGGCGGCCGTCACCGAAACGAAACTTTTGCTGCGCCGCCACTTGTCCATGGCCCGCCGTTGGCAATGGCAGCTATCAGTCGGTTCTCCCCCTCCTTTGTTACGATGGCCATACATATGCGTTTAGACATGCATTTTAGTTGTGCAGGCCGCCACTTTCTTTTCCTTCCACATTTTTTAAATTGCCAAAAGCAGCCGCTCATAGAAAAGGTGTAGCTCAAAAGCGGGCCAGAGATCGACGACGAAACAGCAAAAAACGTCCGCAAACATTTCGCTGATGCCAGGAAATACGCGTTAAGCACCCGCCATCCTTTAATAGATACCTGACCTGACCTTCGCTCAATCCCAGCCCGTTGCGCTGCGAACAAGTGTGTGTGGACGACTCCGACCGTCATGCATCCCAAGTCTGGTTTTAAAACAAACGCTAAGTAAATGCGCAGAACGTGGGCTTACCTATACATTCAATCCCGAATCGAATCAATCAATGAAATCAATCAATACACAATTCAGCAAGCAGCAGAGCTACAGGGAACGCTTAGCTACTCAAACGTCTCTCTACTTCACGACTTCTCAACTTCAAGCAGGCGTCAAAACGACGATGGCACGGTGACGCATTCCGAATTATCGACCCAGTCATTACAATAGCCATGTGGCCTAGACAAGCCCTTCTTGTTCTCGTCTCCCTCCATGGTCATGACGCATGAGACAAATATCCGCAGAGCTCTGCACCGTTTCTCCTTAACGCCGCTCCAGCGGACTTCGCGAACATTGCTGCTCTTCTTCGATTATTGCCGCCCTGTTGCTCTGCAGAACGGGACCGAGACTCAGAAGCACTGAATGCGGGACGACTGTTTAGTACTCCGAAAGCGTGCAGTACATGAATGTATTCAATAGACAATATACCCACACATCAGCGTGGGATTACTAGTTACTCGCGTACTACTTAGAAAGTGAAGAGCTGATCGATTAGTTACTAGTTAGTTAAATAGATGAACTGCAAGTTAGCGCCGTTAGTCAATGTTACTGCCGACAACGCTGACCAACAAAGCAGCAGCCCAACCGACAGAATAATAACACAAACAAAGGTCACATAACAGCGAAACTACGCTTCCAGTGGCGACGTAATGAGAAGCTAAAGCAACGAGCGGCGAGAAGATTAGGGAAAGGAATCTTCCCGCGTTTATTCGGCTCCCAGACATGATTATGCGTAGCTCGTTAGCTCCGACTTTCGCTTAATTTTACTATGGTCACTTTTCCTCACCGTCCAATCTCGTCTCGGCCGAGCGCGACGCCTGCAACGGGTACTAAACTATTTTCCAACAACTCTCGTTCTTCAAGAATAACTTATTCATGCTCCCTCTTTCTAACGATCTCTACCTATCTATATATATATATATATATATATATATATCGTCGATTTCACACGATTCACTCAACAGAACGAAACAGAAATAATACCAGAACATTCGTACTGCGACGAGATCAGATTCAATTTCAATGAAACATCAGATGAGCTGACACCGACGGAACACAAACGGAACAAGCTCAGATCACCATGAAAAAGTCGTAACCAGTCTCTCTCGACTAAACAAACACTGAAGTGGCGACATATTCGTACTCTAAGCGAAACCAAAACTAAACTACAAATTAAAATACGTACCTATCAAATTAACACTAACTCTATCGCAAAATTCTGTAAAAACGACACCAACCATCTCGGTTGATCCACCAGGATGTGACACAGAAATACTAAACGTACTAAAATATGTACTTTAAGTCGTCTCGTCATCCCATCCACTCAAATCAAATTGTTCTGTCGCACATCGTAGACAAGTTTGCTTACCTGTAATTCAGCAAGAAACAAACACAACAGATTCCGTCAGTACCGTAGGCAATAATCCGATTCACTATAATTTGTATAACTACTACGAAGTTTTATACTATAATCTATTATTCTCTCTTGATCACAATTAAAAGGTCTAAACGTAAATCGCCGTTTATCACATCCGTTTGCACTGCTCTTGTCGTGTCCATTGTAAACGCAAGGCCCCCTCATAATTATTATATAATTTTTAGCAACAAGAGTTGCTCAAGTCGGGTTTAATAAAACTGACATTATGATTATGATTATTATTATTATTATCATATATATATATATATATATATATATAAGAACGATTCAATTATTTATTAAGGAATCAAAATGGAGCTACAATTGTCTCCCGAGAACGTGTGCACAGGCAATATTACTCTATCTCGTATAAAGTGGGCTGGGACCACTTCAGCAGCGTGCCCCGGACGGATGCCGCGTTCCCGCGTTGGACGTCAAGGTCGAGGCGCTGTCTCAGGAAAGCCGCAGATCTTTTGTCTCCAGTTGCGAGGTTCAGCTGCTCACCGACTCTGTGGAGGAGCTTGCGAGTCAAGTTGCCAGGACCGCCTAAGGTTTCGAACGCTAGCGGTTGAAACTTATATGGGTAACCTATTGAGGCGTATTTTGCGAGCTTCCTTGCCTCAGCTAGATTATTATTATTGCCCGCTCGGGTCAAATCCATCACGGAGGAGAATCGCAAGGCTGACTCTTTCAGGCTGTTTCTGTCGACAGCAGTATGTAGGCGGAATGCTGCGTCTATAACAGACACGATAAAATATTAGAGCAACAAGATAGGGATTTCGAATAAATAGCTATGATAAGGCATCCCAGTCCAAATCAATAATAATAACAATAATAATTTTTAGTAAAAATATTAACTCAATTCGTATTTTTGTTCGGAACGGCTTATCTAGTGGGAGCATAGAATTCAGTGGTTGAACATTCAACTCTGGAATATCGGTCGTCGTAAGCGTTAAAAAAGATACAACTAAGGAACGTTTATAACGATTATTTATAACTTAATAATTTTGATTTGCCTATCTTCTTCTCTAATCAGGAGAATCTCTAGGTTATTTGGATCTGCCTGCAATATCCCGGGTAGTGTGCCCGTAACTACAATACTTCTCACTGTAAATAAATACGTTTAGTTCATTATTTCTCAACATAATAGGACGGCGCTAGCTTCGTTTACAATGTACTTCGTTTGTGCATATCGTAGAGAATGCAACTAAGCTGTGAAATTAAATGAAATTTGATGTGTTAACGCTAATTATTCGAACTGCATGATCTAGATGTTGGCGTACCGCCGATAGCGATGGCCTCACATTTCGATGCATTTAGCGCCAAGCATCCTTGTTGTTATTATTATTATTAGTATTATTATTACAACGAGTTCGATTGGCTCGGCTGTCTTTCTCGTCGTAATCCCGTCGTAATACGTTCGAGTCAGAGGTATATCACGATATATATACGAATATAAACAAATCCAGTCGAACAAACGTAGTCTAACTGCACAATCGACTGGCGACGACGCATCGCGGGCTCAGATCAACAACAAAATAGTCCACAGAGAATGTCCGCAAATGGCCGTGTGCAGGATCAGATCACAGTGATGAAAAACATATCGACACGTTTGGGCAGGCCGCTGGCAATACTTTCAGCGTTCGACGGCCTTGTACGACTGGCCAGGCGATCGGTTCGTACCACGACGGTTGCTGATTTACCGGGAGACGGCGCGATGGTATTGTATTACGTACTACTCATGAATCACCACCAGTCGTTCATCAAAGCAGCACCGAGCTTGAACAGCTGCTGCTACTACTACAGCCACTAATGCTACTAGCGAAACTTTGTGTTCTCTGTTGTCACGCTGTCTTCACAACTAATCATATATATATATAGGCCTCATAAATAAAGCTATGAAGTCATAATAGTATGCTTCCGTTAACAGACCAACCTGGTGGGAATTTCTCTCACATACGCGCTCTTCCTCTATCAATAAGCAAATTTTTAACGGCGTAATAGTTTTTCTCTTTTTGTTATAAATATTTTTAACTGTGGCCATTTTTCCTGTTGTCAAAACAAGACGTGCCCGATGCTCAAGTAATTTTTCTAATAGTAACGACAACAACAACAACGACAACGGGAACAGTGATAATAATAAATATGTATATTGAAAATAGTGGTAACATCAACCATAAAAACACAACAACAATAACAGCAACAACAACAACAACAACAATAACAGCAACAACAACAGCAACAACACCAACACTACGAACAACAAAAGCAATAAAAACACATGGACCGCGACAAAAACGGCAATGACCAAGTGAATAACTGACTCTGGCGCAATTTCTGGCGCGGCAGATTGCCAGCCACGCCAGATTGTGACGGCCGCTGATGTGTGGTCACGCCTCCTGAGTCGGATGAGAAGGGTGAGGGGCAATGATAGGAAGAGGTAAGGGCAGAACCGGAGCACAAACAAACACATTGTCACGAGAGCCCCGTCACGTCACGAGAGCCCCGAATCCGAGGGCCCTGACGGTCACGCGGGTCGATCTTGTCGCTGGTCTTTTCGCGCGCCGTGTTCTGCCTCTCCGACATCGGTCGAGACAGCGACGACGACAACGGGGGCGACATAGACCAGTTAGAAAACTAAAGCCAGTAACGTCTGTCTTTCCGCCCATCACCTACCATCAGGCAGACAGACAGACATATAGTGGCGGCGTGTTCTAGAGGGGACTAGTGGGGCGCTAGTGTCATGGTTGTCATCTACCGGGGTGTCACCCGTTCGGTTTCTGCTGTTGTTGGTCGAATTTCCTTTGAGCGATGCTCATTGAGATGATAGATGATAAACAGCCATACCGCAGCTGAGAGTCAGCGTTGGCCATGCTGCCTGCACAAGGACTGTTAGGGGAAACCCTAGATATCTTAACGTGTCCGGCCCATGTCGGTACATTGAAGAAGATATACCTCAGGTTAAATGCCAAGCCCGTAGGGGACTGAGGATAGTCTAGAATTAAAAACAACCTCCTTAAAATTTAGGTTTTTAATTCTAGACAGGCAGTGAGTCAGTGAGTCTTCTTCTGTCTCGTTCTTTTCGGAGACAGATGAAGAAAAGGCCGTAACTACCCCCGCAGTAGTAGTAGTAGTAGTAGTAGTCGTTTTTTTCACACCATTCGTTTAGTCGGCATACTGGTCGGTCGGTGGGCCATCGCATCATTTGCCTGCGCAGGCCATCATACGCTGACTGAAGCAGCAGCAGCAGAAGCAACTACTGCTCCTGCTGCTACTGGAGTTGTTCGCACGTTCTCGCGCTTCGCTGCGTTACCGCTGTTGTCCGTATGTTGTTGCTATCAGAACCGTATAGTCGCTGTCTATATATATTATATATATATATATATATATATACATATGCATATATATACATATATATAAAGCGTGCCAGATATGGCGTGCCATTCGTCTGATGAGGCAGAAAGAGAGAAGACAAATCCAGTCAAGGTCGGCGTCGTCGCCGCTTCCCGTCATAAACGGTGCGAGCAGCCGAATACGACGTCTTCAAATGACTTAAATCGTTGTGAGTAGCTGTCTACATATATTAAATATTACACACGCACACACACACTGGCCGCACAATACCGCGTATAATTGTGCGTATAAAAATGTTTATGCGTGCCTGTATATGTGTCTGTATGTGTGTGTGTGTGCTTGTATATGTTTAAGACTGTGAGAATATTTGGTATGTGGGAGCGAAGTAGTAGATCTCTTGCCGGGTATGGCGGCGTTCGGAACCAGTCGGAACCACCACCACCCACCACGAAAAACGAACTAAATCATTCCTTTTCTTCCTTCCTTCCTCACTCACTCAGTCAGTCACTCTATGCTCTACTCGCATCCTCTCTACTGTTGGCCAAACGGAGAGATGCAAAACGAAATAAAAAGGCGCGCAGTGAAAACTGAACAACAACAAAAGCGGCAACTCAAGCTACTGGGACAGAAGCGAAAAGAAATGACTCAGACTGCTAGAAAGGATGAGATTCGAGAGAGAGAGAGAGAGAGAGAGAAAGAGATAGCCCTTTCACCGGCGTCGAACGAAAGAAAACACCCCGAAAAGAGTAAAAATACTTGTTTATTACCTCGGTACGCACCCTGTGCATTGCTTTTGTTTGCAAGGCTATCATGCTTGTAATGATGCGAGATTGCATGCGCTAACTAGCGTGTCTTATTCTGTCCGTGGGTAATGTTATTGTTGTCGTGATTGTTGTTGTTGTTATTATTGTTATCAATGTTGCTGTTGACAGCAATGGCAAAACATCGCTAGAAGAAAACCCGTCGTCCACGATAGACGGCACACTGCATTGTGGACTTGTCATAGATGAAGACACACTCTTGGCCTGCTTCACTTCCGTCAACCTTTCACAATATACGTATTATTAGTAATCATGGGCTGTGTCATCATCATCTAGTAAGGGTATACAAGTATGTATATATATATATATATATATATATAAACAGTGTTTCTTGAACTTGACGAACCTTATTGGGCAATATGAGCACATATATATATATATATATATATATATAGTTTTTTCTATATAACCAATGTTCTCTATATTTTTATAAATCTATATTGTTTTGGATGCGTATTCATTTTATTTGCAAATAACCTTGTTGGTCTCTTGGCCGCGGGCGCTGCAGTCTACATTCTACAAAAACAGCTTCCATAGCACAAACGCGTCGCTAACCCGTCTTTCATCTCAATTTGATTACAGTGATCAACATTGCAAACAATTGTTGGTTCTACTGTAATGTTGTTACGCGAGTCGCCACCGCGCTGTTAAACGCGCGCGCCGATTAATAATACTCCGCTGATAGTTCAGCTGTTCGCACAAATTGATTTAAACAGCCTTACAATGTTGTTTGGTGGAGTTCAGTCAGGGAACTAAACTGAACTGAAAAGTTCAGTTCCCTGACTGAACTGAACAGACTGAACGAAAGAAAGTCAAATTCATTACTAGTGCTCACGTATGCGTGTATAAAATGTTCGCAAATGCAGACGAGCTGCTTCAAAAATCAATCGACTACACATTCGTAAAAATATGTCATGTAACTTTTCGTTCTAATATATCATTTGCTATCACTACAATTGTTGCCATTCAAACCGAACTAAAAATATTTTAATGAATCGCTACTCTCCACGGTATAACGGTTAATTACGTCACTCGTCAAACCTCGTTTTTTCACTTATTTGAATCAAACGCAAGCAATAAAGGCCGTGATTGGCGCGAAATTGGCGAATGGCAAAAATTGCCTGCTAATGTAGTTGATGAATGACCCTTCTAAGCAAAAAAGCTGGAAGACCTTGGTAGAGCCGGTTAAAATTTTAAAATTGTATGTACGAGAGCTTGTCGGTCCGCCTTCGTATATTGGTAATAATCATCATTTATTATTTATTGCAATTTTGGCAACTACCTGAGCCACTGAGTTGGAAGAGTCGCAAAACCTGTTGAATACCTTGGACGTAACCGCTTCGATCGAAGCGACCAACTGAGTTTATGTCTCTGTTACCCACGTCCCGACGAACGTCATGTTTTCAGCAGACGATATTTTTGACGTCCCCATGTGCCCTACCTTTATCTCTCTCTCTTTCGGTCTCTCTCTCTCTCTTTATATATATATATATATATATATATATATATATACATTTTTAATCCTGTCACGCCCAGTTCTGCTACTTGTAAGTGTAATCTTATCACTCAATCACCAACCACCCAACGATTGACACAGTTGACTTCTGAGTAAAACATCTCGTGACCGAAAGCACAAAGATCAATAGCAGCGTGCAGTACTCGTACTGCTCGCACACAAGATTTCGAACACGAGTCCGAACATGGAGAACATTGACCAACCAAAGCAGAAGCAGGCCACGATCAGCAGAAGACACGATCAACAAAATCGATTCCAGTGGACACATCTAATGGCTCTAGCTTCGTTAATAAACGAACTGATAGGCACAAGAAACAAAAACAAACATGTACAAACACAAAATGGCTGACGCGGCCTGCCGGCCGCCCGGCTGACTGCAGACACAAGCCGCATACAAAAACTCGTACACAGTGTTCGAAGGATTACGTATACGTCGTACACCATAGAGGCGTATATACGTACGCGGCAGCAGCACCAGCAGCAAGCAAACACGCAACACCGCCCCTCCCCATAGACACTACTATCTCATACACTAGATTATACAGCGCGCCGGCAGTACAGTATAGATAACATGTATTCTCTCTCTCTCTCTCTCGATCGACCTCTATACTTCTCGCGCTGGAGCGTGAGGCGAGTAGCGGTGATAGCACACACAGTAGATACGCTGATAAACGGGGCGCTGGTCACCGAACTCTTCGGGTTCGACTCTGTTACACTTTGGTGCCGAAGTCACGGTCGGGCCCGCACTATAAGACCGGCGGAGAGTGAACTAACAGCGACCGTTGGCAACATTGGCCGTTAGTTACATCGATTGTCATCGGCCAGAAGATCAGACTCTTCTCTCGTACGCTCTGATCAGTTCGATTTGGGCCGGTTTGTCCGCATGTCTGTTTGCATGCTGTTGTTGTCGTAGTTGTTGTTGTTGCTGTTGCTGCTGTTGTTGGTGTTGTAGTTGTTGTTGTCTTCGTTGTTGTTGTTGTTTTCCAATTTGACCGTCGTCCGTGAAAACACGCCAAGCAGGCAAGAAAGACTGCAGCGAAATGCTTCGTCTGCATATCGGCAACTAATCAATGGCGACATATATGTATAAACATAGATTTAGATAAACACGACCAAAAACAACGCGCAGCACGACAATCATGATAAGGAAACCGTGCCACCGTCGTCGTCGTTGTTGTCGTCGCTGCTGCGGTTTTCGCCTAGTACGTAAAGTCTCATTTCTGGCCAGGTAAGTGTTTTTTTGCGCTATTGAAATTGCAGCAGCAGCATGTCTGCAGTTGGCCTGATTGCTCACGACCGAACGATAAGGTAAAAGCTAAGAGATATCACGTGTATACTAGTCAGGGTTATAATCCAGGCAATGTTGCGAATATATATATATATATAATGAGTGAGAGAGACATCGTGCTAATTCTGAATATGGCTGAAATGCTATTCATAGGCATACACGAATCGACTTCTAGCCCTGATAGAAAGCCAGAGTACCCGCTTCATGTACGTCGTAAAACACCCCAAGAAAAAATTAAAATGTTTCTCTGTCAGGTGGATCCACACCCTGTCTCGCGCCCCAACTCGCGTTGCACATGGCTGGTTAGAAAAAAAGAGGGGTAAATGAGATGCCTCTCAATGGGTCTCCCTGGGGAATTCATCCATGTTTATTCACTTCAAAAACACTTCTTCTACCGTCACTGAATAGAGCGAAAAAAAACTTGATACCGCACTCAGTGCAGCTCCGTTGAAACTTGCTATCCTAAACGCATCGACCAGTAAGTGGCGAGGAGCCTTGTCAAAGGCTCTGACACAGTCTATGAAGACTGTATACAAGTAGCTCCGTAGTTTCGTCACGGCTCGCTCAATCGCTGATTGCGAGCAATTGGCGCCATGAATGGCGTCTCGCGTTCTCACGCCCGTCCAAAAATTAGGCCAAAGGATGTAGTTCACCGCGGACTTCATTCATGCTAAAATCAGCATGAAGAATAGATTTTTAAGCGTCTATTCTTCTAGCTTTTTTGAGCGTCTAACTCCCGGTAAAGGTTTAGGTCATCTCACCATGGGTTCTCTTGAAGATGAGAGAAAGAGAGTCTGACGATGTGCCAAAGCGTGGGAGGGGAACCTCCGAGGCCACTGATATCGGTCGTCAACATCAACACCAGCTGATGCACGCTCGACCTCCGTTTAGAGAACTTGAAGGTCAATAACGGGGCTTATCCTCATCCGTCGCCTGCCCTAAGGCAGATAGCTAGTTGGTTGCACAACAGCCCGCACAGCCCGCGATCTCGAGCACATCTAAGCCTTTGAATTCGCTGCTTGAAAAATTGTGAAACATCAGGTCAATGGTGTTCCTGTCACTGTAGCAGGTGTATGCGTAATTAATAGAAGAATAACGCCGATAAAACAGATAACAGGTAAAAGGGAGATATAACATTGCAATAGTAAAGACTCCCAACAGAAGGGGCACGAAAAATTAATCTCTTCGGAGACTGTGCATACGAGGTAAAGACTTACGGAGGTAGGCAAAAATTATATCAGCCTACCTCGGCCGCCCGCAGCAGGGACAATAGCCTTGCATATTAGGAATGTGCATACGGGGGTCCCCACAGTTATATAGCTTGTATAGTAACTTGCCTACACGAGAGGGAAGTCCTTAGGTGTTAGATATGTATCTTTTTTATAGCGGCAGCTGGTAAAATGCGTTATGCACACAGGGCGTCGTTGTTAAAGCCACGGGAGTGTAGGGCTCGCTCCCACTAAAATCCAGTCGTCCTCTTTGCCCTTTTTCGAGGAGGTGGCCGCAGTACTGTCTTCTCGAGATTACTTCACTCTTCTTGTCATTTAGGCAGCTATTTTCACCCCGGAGATACTTTCTGCGAATATTCTTACCATATATATGTATATGTAGATCTATATATATATATATATATATGGTAAGAATATTGACTAGTCCGGGCTAGTCATGCTTCGACTCTTGCCGAAGCAGGCAAGGTTAGAAAGTACCAGAACATCGGGTACCCGTACAGTACCCTCTTGCCTTCGAGACCCTTGGCGGGCCCGGTCCATCCACTCAAAGTTTGCTACAAAAGGTCGGGAAACACCTGATTCTAGCCAGCGGAGACAAACGAGCAGGTGATTTTCTCAGACAGCGCCTGTCGCTGGATGTGCAACGGGGCAATGCGGCCTCGGTTCGGGGCACTCTCCAGAAATGGCTGGTCCCTACACTGGACCCCCCGTAACAGTGCACACGTTCGCAGGGACCCAAATGTCATGTTCCCACCCTGAATGATTGATTACATTGAATAAATTATATATATATATATATATATATATATATATATATATAAGTCTACGCACATTCTTAAATATTTCGTCGTGCGTTCCGTGTGAGATAAAACAATAGTCACAGTGAAGCAAAACATGGAACAACATGTATGTCTTAATAAAATGATGATAAGAGTAATAATAATAATATTTTTAACAAGGGTTTATTATTATCATGTACATGTATCACAATTACTAATATATTAACTATATAACAATAGTATAAAATGCAACATATATTACATTTAATGTACTGATAACTTACAATTGTGAGGTTCGAGCATACTGCATATATATATATATATATATATATATATATATATATATATATATATATATCCATCTAAATAACACCTTTTTGAGCACTTACATACATTATATATGTATCAGAGTGATTAACCATTAAAAGCTGCATACGAAACGACAGCGAAACCGTTGTCACGAACTGAACGAGCATGATTTAACGGAAAGGTGGAAAAGAATGCCAGCGGTGAAGCGTCAGCAAAAGAAAGCGGAAGCCAGAGAAGGCGAGGAACATGAACGCATCGAGGCATATGAAGACTCGTGTTTATTTGCTTTGTTCGCATGCTTTTCCTTGACCGCTTTGAACCTGTAGTAATCATTAGGAACCTCATCGGGATGATTCATTATTATGACGATGATCATTGTGACTATAAGTATGATTATTATTATTATTACTATTAGAGCTATGCTGCTATGCCCATGCTTGTTGTTGTTATTGTTGTTGTCTTTGTTGTGACCCCCCTACAATCGTAGCCGTCTTCAGCAGTTCTACCAGCAACAGCAGCAGCAGCAGCGGCGTTTTCGTCCTGTTCATAGAATCATCTCTCGGCACCCAGAGCGGGCACCAAAAGACGGAGGATTAATTTCAAAAATGGCCATATTTCTTCTTCGTCGCACACACCACCCCCGCCGCCGCTGCGCTCGTTCACATCACAACGACTATTTGAAGTGCAAATATTATGTGGTGTAATTGTCAAAGCATTACCATCGGCACAACAGTCGGTCGGAGCGTTCGACCATTTCGAGGAAGCAGGCACGGCGAATTCAGACACAGAAGGAGCGGTGCTTTTTTGACAACAACAGCAACAACAACAACAGTAACAACAGCAACAACAAGAACAGCAATAACCAACAACAACGACAACAACAACAACGAGATGAGAATGGTTGAACCGGCAGACGCAACAACTAGTGCGAAGAGAGCAGACGGAAGAGGCTGAGAGAACAGCGACCAACCGCGATGGGGATAACCGAAGAAAAGAAATGGAAAGTTTTCGCGGCCGGGCAAAAGCATGGCGACATTATCGGCTTCGGCGGCGGCAGTGGTGGTGGTGGTTCATCTTCGAAAGATTTAACTGCTCATTTTTAAGCTCACTGCCAGCAGCAGCGGCAGAAGCATCAGACGATGGATGGATGATGAACACAGCGTTAGTGGTCGTAGTAGCGAGGCTTTTCCCCCGTTTTTTTCTTTACTTCTTGGTTAGCTCGTTTTGCGTACTTTTCTCTTGGGTTCGTCGCTGGTTCGCTCCGTGAGTGAGTCGTTGTCGTCGTCGTCGTTTCTCCAGCTACGCCGAAAACGTGATCAATGCGCATCAAACGAAAGCGAGACACCCGACTATCCTGCCGGAAGAAGCAGAAGAGCAGCCGGGAACTATCATACCGTTGTTGTCTCCTCTTGTTTCGAGAACGCAGCATTGAACGCTGCCGATCGATGCAAGCAGGCGCTGCAGAACACGACGACGCCACTGCTGCCAATGACAATCAATACGAAACTGCTGCTGCTGCTGTTGCTGTGGTTGCAGCTGGGTGACGACCCTCATCTGCTCAACGATTGTACTTTACAACAATGAGCACACAACAGCAACAACAATGACAGCAACAGCAATGATCCAGCGACATAGGCAACGGAGTTGTTTGAGCGGGAACATGGAGTTAAAAACAACAACAACAACAATACCAACAGCAAGCAATTATAACAACGACAACAACAACAATCAATTATAACTATAGCAATATAAAGATAATGAGACTGGCGGCACGAAATAAAACCACGAACAAAAATAAACGATAGACAACGCTGTATCATCATCATCATCATCAAAGGCAGCGGTAGCCACAACGAAAGAGCAGGTCGTAAATCACAAATGTAACCACAACAACAATAGCAACAAGTGCAACAACACGCGCACTATATTAGCCGAATATATATATATATATATATATATATATATATATATTATTGACTATTCTCCCAGGAAAGCATAGATGGCATCAATGTACATGATAGCCTCGTCTACTTTACTCTTGACACAACCAGAACAAGAAAAGTATACAGGTCACAACGTCCGTACTAAAACTAGTAATATCGACACAACGGCCATGAATAATGTCGATGAAAAATGTTGCTATACAAAAATCAGAGACCTCATATGGTTGGCACGTTGACACACCGATAGCAATCACAGTAACCACAAATAACAACATTATTTTATTACTGCCATTATTGTATACAAAACTAGATAGACATTTCCTTCATTCATATTAGTCACAGCCTCGTTGTCTACCCATCGTCAGGAAGCGTGCAAGCAGCAAAGAGTTGCTTTAAATATGAAGAACAATTTGCGTGTATGTGGCAAAACCCACACGCTGTTTCACATCATACAACTAACTGCAAGTGCAGTGAGTACAAAAACCGAATTTTGCACTATAAACAAGTGGGGGGAAACAAAGCCAAATGGCCCACCTTGGAATCTAAGGAAAAACCATAATTAACTTACAAAAAATAACTTAAGACCGGATTATATATATATATATATGAACGGAAACTATGCTAATACGGGCTTAGAAAATGATTGCCTGTAAAATACGAACGAACGGGAGTAGTGAGAAGATGGGTAGTTTTAGAAGTGTATTAGCACAAGAAGCAGCCTATGCCATGTCTTTATCTATTAAAAGCACCTTCGTCAATTTTTGTTCAATATCTACACACTCTTAAGCAGACTTAAAATGTTGGGGAAAAACGATGGTACCCTATATATTTTTTTAACAATATGATAGTTGTCGTGTACAGTTGCACTCTTTTCTGTCCGAGGCATAACTTCCGTGTATTCCTATTCTGCACCACGGATATATATTAGCTTGTGTTTATATGCGAACAGACGAAAAATAGGTAAGAAGTACCTACCGCGCCGGACGCGCGGTGTTAAGTTTGACAGGAGGCGCAACATGTGAACCAACCAGTCCCACGCGCATATTTATCATCTACAAACGAACCAATATATTTTTATGAAGTATCATATATATATATATATATATATATATATATATAGAGAGAGAGAGAGAGAGAGAGTTTTAATAAAGATAACATTTACACAACCAAAATTTAGCGGCATTAGCGGCGACAACAACAAAAACAACAACAACCCTAGTGGCAACGACGACCACAAACACGACGGTAGTAAGAACAACAACAGCAACAACAACAACAATAACAACATCACCAACCATGCGTTGTTTGCGGAACACGGACAAGTCATCATTGATTTGAGCAGCCATAATGTACAGGGAGCCAGTCAGCTAGCCGGCTTACTATGGAAGAAGAAATGTAAGAAGTGCAGCGGCGGCGGCGAAACCACCACCAGGTTGGTCGCAAAATAAACACATGCTTTACGTGCACAATGACAACGATGGCAAAAACAACAACAACAACAACAACAGCAACAACAACAATTGCAACATAACATCAGCAGCAGCAGCAACAACAGCAACAACAACAACAATTGTAAGAACAACAACAACAACAATTGTAAGAACAACAACAACAATTGTAAGAACAACAACAACAAGAATTGCAAGAACAACAACAACAGCAGCAGCAACAATTGCAACAACAACAATTGTAAGAACAACAACAACAACAATTGTAAGAACAACAACAACAACAATTGCAAGAACAACAACAACAGCAGTAGCAACAATTGCAACAACAACAACAACAACAACAACAATTGCAAGAACAACAACACAACAACAATAACAACAACAACAGCAGCAACAGCAGCAGCAGCAGCAGCAGCAGCAACAACAACAATTGCAAGAACATCTACAATGACGACGGCGACAACGACAACTATGATCGATGGGGTTCGTGTATGGAGCGGCGGCGACGGGCATCGGGGACTGCGGTGGCAGCAGTCTGGAAGCAGACGCCGCCACGCCACTACGAACGCCAAGCAGAACAATCGTCAACCAGACGTTTTGGCCGCCGCTGCTGCATCTGCTGCTGCTGCGGCCGCTGCTGACAGCGGCGACCGACCCCGACAGCAGCGACAAGTGACAGGGTCAACAGCAACGCATTGCTCATCATTATCATGATTATCGGCGTCGTTGTCGTTGGTAGCGACAGTAGCGTCCGTCTCGAACCCGCGTCTTCCACGCTCCTCATCGTCGTCTTCGCTATCAGCGCCCCCAGAAAGCTGTCAATCACGTTTGTCAATAAACGTAACTGCATATATATATATATATATATATATATATATATATGTATATATATATATATATATATATATATATATATATATATGTATAAATATATATATATATATATATATATATATATATATATATATGTATATAACAAAAGAGAGAAATACTTACACTCCCGCCCTTTAACCGCGATTTAACACGCGCGGACCCGAACGGGAGTGTGTCGGGAGTTTGTACCGTCTGACTAACTTACAAGTGGGCCAGTGAAGGTCCCCGCAGCGCGTGGCAGTCACGCACCAGCGGACCAAGGCCGGTAAGAGAGTCATAGTTACTCCCGCAATACATATATATTTATATATATATATATATATATATATATATATATATAAATATATATGTATATATGTATATATATATATATATATATATATATATATATATATATATATATATATATATATATATATATATAAACATACATCCATAAAAAGTGTGTATGCATCCAAAAGCGAGTGGAAGAGACCCAGGCGTAAAACGTCCCATTCATCCCAAGAGCTCTTCGCGACATCGACCTCGCCTTAAAGCCATTCGATGACGCAGTCGACTTGACCTACTACGGCAAGTCGCATTACTGCTACTACGACTACGATTATAATGATAAAGCATGCGTACATCCTCTCCACGAACTAGATTGGCCAAACATTGTTATATGCTGTTGTTGTTGTTTAATCTTCCAAAACCCGTTTGATCAGCAACAGTTTAAATGTCCCTTGACCGTCATTACCATGATTTGTTGGTCCGCCCACCCACCCAGATAGATAGAACAGGACAGAATGCAAAATAAGAGAGAGAGAGGGTTTCTTCCATCCCATCGAGATAACCTTGTCGCTTGGTGGAAGCGACTCGAAACTTTCACATTTACCACAAGCTAAACAAAGCTACCTAAAAATCAAACATGGCGATCTCACAGTCAAACATGACGAGCATGCTAAGTAACCCTTGGTCTGCCACATATATATATATATATATATATATAATAATATAATATATATATATATATATATATATATATATATATATATATATATATATATATATATATATATATATATATTTATCTAATAATAATAATATTAAAAAGCTAGTGAACAATGAAAGTCAAGCAGACGTTCGCATTTCACTATTGTGCTGGCGAATATAGGTGCAGATAAATAAGACAAACAATTATGAGGATAGCCTTAAACACAAAGTGTATATTATACCCAATTTGAGTGAATAATCAGAATTGAAAATGTACTATTTGAATGTATGTTTGATGAAACTGCAAGGGCGTGGTAACATAACACGCTAACTCGCGGGCTCGCGGGTAATAGCTATCTCTATGCTAATAAGTTGCTAATTTCAAATTGATTAATTAAACGAGTGAAAGTGATTAGTTCATAGTAATAGTAACGACGCCTTAGTGTGGTGCGCGAGCCGACCGGAATCGTGCTTAAATCTTGCCGTCTTTCGTAGCAACATCATGAAAGAGGAGACGAGATCATAGAAGAACTCTAGTGCGCGGCTGCAGTAGCTAGGGCGCTGGCACGGGCGGTGGCTAGGTCGCTGGCGGCAAATGATCACGCAGCAGGTGTTTATCTCTGATTTGTTAATAAAGCAATAACGTAAGCTATTGTAGAATGGCTAGTGGTCGGAGAACGGCCGTCATCATCTTGCACAGTCGCCGACGACATATCGGTTAGCTTACACTGCGGCACTATTCAAAAGCAAACACATACAATGTGTTTTCTGCAAAGCCCACGATGACACGAAAAACGATAGAAGTCGTACACCAACCGCAGCTAGCTACCCAGCAGCGTTGTGCTGTATTGAAAATGGTGATGGCGATGATGGTAGTATTTTGGGCAGTCTGTGTGCTCGAATCCGCTTGGGAGCACCAATCTTTGGTTACAGGAGTTTTTCGAGCTCGCCTCGTCCTTCGTTCAGTGTTCGACGCAAGCCTGTATGTGATGTGATGTTCGAGACTATCGACCAGTAGCCACTATAGAGCGAGAAGTACTAAAGAAGCGGTGGTGAAAGCGGAAATTCTTTTGACGCGTCGCCGAATCCGGAAATGCTCCACAATGGGCAACAATGAGGACAGAACAAGTTCAGCCGCTACGTCTTCTGCTGTGCTATCTATGATGAGGTGGCCGCCGTACGCAACAGCCAAAGCAGCAACACTACCAACAGGGCGATATATATATATATATATATATATAAATATATACTTGTCGGCGTTTATAGTTTGCAGCGCCATTCATTTCATGGCATTATTTATGTATATATATATATATATACACATGTCGACAAGCGGACGGTCTACGGTGCGTGCAGACGCCGGAAATTGCCAGATGCCCCAGCTGCTCTGCTTACTGCACTGCTCCAATACAATGCAATGCCACCACCACCACCTCCATTCGAGTGTGCAATATCACTCCCAAAGGAAAATGAGGGAGTAGGACGTAGTCAGTCCGTGAGTAGCCGGGGAAATTCCAGAACACGAAACAAACGCATCGACCCCAACGACAGCATTCACGACAACAACGGCAACAACAACAACAACAACAACAACAAGAACAACAACAGCCACAATAACAACTATCACATTAGTGGCTGACACATACTAATTGTTGTTACTGTTCGAGTAGTGCTGCCACTTCGGCAGCGGCGGTGTAACGAAGAATGGCGGCGGCGGTTTGCAACTCGGGCTTTTCTTCGAGCGGTACGAGCGGCGCCACTAAAACGCCACTTGATGAATAACGGTGTTCGCACGCCTCGCATACATCGATAGATACGCAGCATGCAAACGTGCATCTTCACACAAGCATGTGCATTCCTATTTTCTATGGCGTGTTTACGATACAATAATAATAATAATGCTGCTGCCGCTGCTGCTATTAAGTAGGAACATCATACTTCATTGGTGGATGTCTAATGAACGAATCGAATATCGAACATTGCAATGTTTACATCTATGTCGCGCAGTTCCCTCAGTACGTGTAAATCGTGTAAAGTATGTGGTCATTACTTTTGCTCTTTTGGTAACAAACACTCGACGAACTGAAACGTTTAGACCGATCAAAGTGGCGCCGCCGTATATAAATCACATTCTATCAAAAATCACAACCTTAGCAATGTGTTATAGCGGACTTCAAAAGAAGATTTGATATTTGACAAGCAGACGTTTAACATCGTAGTCACAAAAGAATACCAAACGTACAAAGGACAAGGGAATATACATACATATGTATGTGATAAATAATTACACCGAAGAGCACCCGACCCGCCTTCTTCACGGATGATTGCAAGAGAGCCTCACAACCCAACAGCCAACTAATATATATATATATATAAAGCTGCATTGCACGATTATCACCAATGTGTTTGTATGGAGACACGTTTTTTCTACAATGGACGATTGTGAGTGTAAATACTATGGAGAATACAATACATAACACCAGCAATCTAATAATAATAATAATAATAATAAATGCAACCGCTGCAACGAAATGTCATCCGAACAGACGCCGTCCATATAGCCATCTCTCTGAGCCTCCGTGCACCTACCTCGGATGGTCGTTGTCACAAATTGGACCATCATCATCATCATTGGCACCGATAGCACCAGATGCCAGGACTCCTCTTCCCTATATAGCGACAACCAGTGCAATCCCCTTCCCTATGTAGCGACGACGACAACAACAATGATAACAACAACCGTAACGATAACCTTAATTGCACGATAATAATAGCACACCGAGTAAATTTGGTCATCAATTATAACATCAACACGACTCGTCAGAATGTCAACCAGAACAACGGCAACAACAACAACAACTGAGGAGTACATATAGCATAATACTGCCAAGATAATTATCAGCTCAACGATGATGTAGCGGGTATGTCTGTCTCTCTCTCTCTCTCCTCTCTCTCTCTCTCTCTTAATATATATATATATATATATATATATGATTATACTGACACACACCTGGAATAAGTACCAAAAATGTGCATGTGTGTAGTGTACAGAGCATTGTGGTGAATAATCATGCACACAGTGGTCGTGATCATTGGGATTAATTATGATAGCCACGGTCATAGTGGCAATTAGTAGTTGTAGTAGTAGTAGTAGTCGGGCACACCGGGGGTAGTGGGAGCATACATACACCACCGCAATCCTGGGGGGCCATTTTCAGCAGCATTTTTTTCCGCTGCTTCAGTAGCACTCGAGAGATGAATATGTCGGCAGACGGACCCACACACCAAATGAAGAGCGTTGCCGCAGCTAGAGCAGTATATAAGCCGAAACATCGGAAGTACATAATCAGAATAAACACGGGGTGTATATATATATATATATATATATATATATAATCAACCTGCATACAGTACAAATCAATAATGTCGAACACTTGACTTTTTACAAAATCGCGCTAAGCTAGCCTGATAGGTATTGCTTACAGTTAGTACCGCCAAACTATCTCTCTCTCTCTCTCTTTTTCACGAACTGTAAAAGACAAATAACACAAAAAACGACACTAACAAAACTGACATCTTACGCCAAAGTCACATTGCAGTTTTGTACTGGCTGTTTCGAGAGTATCAATAGCCGTAACTAACTAAAAAACGTACATCTGCTTGCAGGAACAGTGTGGAAATAATAATAATAATATCAAATCAAACGTTATATGTCATGTGTCGACATATAATTTTTTGAATAAGGTAGAACATAACAAAAGTACGACGCTACTTTTCACCTGTGCTAGCTATTATATTTGAAAAACTTATTTTTTTTCGAAAATAACTGTAGTACATTTGGCATTGCATCATGCGAGGCGTATCCAAGTTATCATTCAAAACAACCAGCAGTGTTAGATTGTGACAATATAATGGTACTGGTGAATTTGAAACATGCCACTTACGATGCTGTGATGCACGCTATGTAGTAGTTAGCAAAAGCCTGTGGCAAGTCTATCGATGTGCACTGAAAATTAAAAGCACTGATGAAAAATATAGAAACACGGGGACGGGAAATTCACCATTCAACAATAAAACAATGAAGCAGCGACACCCACAGTGACGGCAGAAGATCAACCAAACAAGGTGACGACTACGGTGTTAAGAAGAAGGGGAAGATAAAAAAACAACAACAACAGAAACAACAACGGCGACAACAGTAGCAGCAGTAAAGACAACATTACAAATCGTCGTTAATAAGGACGGTAGACTACAAGATATACGACACGTGCCATGTTATGTTGATGAAGACAATGGAACAACAGAGCCATTTGTATGCCTAAATGTATATATATATATATATATATATAAAATATATAGCGCGTATGAAGTGTACCTTAAGAGTTTTGCACATTTTGACATAAAAGATAACGTACAATAAGTACGGTCAAAAATCGAAAGTTTTAATCGAAAGTCTTTTGCATGTGCCGATACGGTATGCCTAAGAGATGATGTCAGGAAGGAATGCCGCCCCGGCATTCTTTGTTTAGGCATTATCTATACAAGATACATCATTTTTATGAGTTTTTAGTATAACCTGAGCGGTATTTTCGAAATTGCCACCGAATAGTTCTTGTCGTGAGTGCCACCATTTCTCAATGGGGCAACATTCAAAACAAACCCTCAAAAGCCAATATATATATATATATATATATATATATATATATATATATATATATATATATATATATATATATATATATATATATATATATATATATATATATATATATATATATATATATATATATATATATACATATATATATATATATATATATATGTATACAGGTGTGTTTGTGTGTGTGAAAGAAGTCTCTCCGCGAGGGCGTTGGCATTGTCACGCGCCGTTAGCTTCGCCAGGTCATGTCTGGCCGACAAACGAGCAAGCAAATGAATAGTTAATTAGATGAAAGAATTGAGTCAGTGATGAGTGAATGACCAAAGCAAAGCAGTGGACGAGCGGCATATATCATATCATAAGGACAAAGTCCGTTGCGCCAGTGAGGAGAGCTGGAACGCGGGAGGGGTACGCCCAACACGACATCCGGCAGTTTCCAGCAGCGCTTCGAGCATACCGCGCAAGAGCAAGTGCCAGCGGCAGTAGCAACAGCAGCTAAGCTTTCAACGACCGTTATTGTTGTTTATGTTGTTGTTGTTGTTTTTTGTTGTTGCTGTTATTGTTGTTGTTGTTGTTCTTGTCATTATTGTGGTTGTAGTAGCTATCTTCAAAATAGCAGCACCAGGCGCAGATGCAGCGTGGGGAATACAGGCCAAGTAAAAAAGAGACACCAAAAGTTCAATCGCTAGCTGCTGTTGCTGCTGCTACTGCTGCTCTGGAATCAGGAGCAAACGTGAGAAGCAGAGGCTGGTGATTTGTGATTACTGCCACAGAGGAAGCTCGCGACACTGATGGTTCAACGACGGACGTAGACATCTGATATCGCGGAAGACTTTCCAGCTCAGCATTCGACTAGTCCAGGCTGCTGTGCTGTCAGCAAAGGTGAAGGCGAGGGCGATGGCGAAGTGACAATGAACGCCCCTTCAATTATCCTCGGAAAAACAACGGAATGATGAGACAGCAGCTAGTTCAACAACAGCCACAATAACAACAACAACAAGAGTTGTGGTGACGGCGCCGAACGCAAGAACACCAACGATAAGGACAGTGAAAGCGACAGTAAGATAGCAACAAAAACTAGACAAAAACCGTCACAGCCATGACAACAACCATAACAACCATGTCTCTAACAATAGCAGCCGTAATAACAACAGTAACAACAACAGCAACAGTAGTTTTAGTCAAGTATTAGTCAACACAAATAAGACAACACTCCGGCCTTTACAAAATTCCTTGCTCGGGGGGCCATCGACGAGAAACTTGCGATACACAATAACAACAGGGGATGCAACACCTCCTTGTTGAGACATTCTATCGCTGACATTTCGACTAATCCGCTGTTATTATTATTACACAATTCAATCTTCTAGAGACGGTGATAAAAGTATTAATATAATCTCAAACATTTTTAGTGCGGCTAAATTCACATAAATATTACACGTGTGCACCTATTTTGGCGCACATATGCATATAAATATATACACGAGGTATGAATGTATATATATATATATATTTATATATAGCTGCACCTAATCTAAACTAGGTGCAGCAATCTCACCCCGTCGCCGTGTGGGAAACAGCCTCACCGATAGTTAAATCTGCCGCCCTGGTACAGGATTTCAAACGGCCATTGTGAACCAGGCCTCACAGCCGGCAATGTAGGGCTCTGCTTTCGTTCCTACTTGACGTCCCGATCGTTTTCCCGTGTCCCCTCGGCTTCGGTCCTCTCGCTTGCCTTTTCCTTTTACGTACTATCTATCTATCTCACATTATCTGACTGTCTCTGTTTGTCACTTCGACATGAACGGATTTTCCAATTTCACTTTGTCACACCGTATCTCGATCTCGTTTTACGTTAGCTACGAGTGCCACACGAGTAATAAAAGTAATACGAATATCCATAATACAGTTAAGGCGAATGCTCGTCCTGGGGGGAGTTTTATTTTCCCGTCTACTATTCCTTTCATTTGGCATCGCGGTCGTTGTTCTCTTCGTTAAGTGATATCTCTCTCTCTTTCTCCCGCTCTCATATTCTTCCCTACCTTGTTCTCCCCTTTGCTCTCCCTATTTGCTCCTTAGACTCGTTAGACTGCCAGTCAGTTAGGCATGCGGTCAAGCGGGTGGTTTACATGTTGCGGCCACATGGCAGCGACGACGACAACCACAACAACAGCAACAATAGCAGCAACAACAACAATAGCAACAATAACAACGACGACAACGACGGACTCCAGCACCAGACTGGACTGGTCGACCTGTTTTCCCTTAGACTTTCGTTCTTCCTTTTCTGCTCCGCAACCGTTTGAGTGGTGGTAGTAGCGGGAGTGCTGGTTGGGCTGGTAGTGCTGATGGTGGCGGTGGTGGTACTGGTACTACTGCTCTTAATAGTTAGTCGTGGTCGGCTAACAGTACAAGCTAACCTGACCCAGCCACTATTTGAGGTTTGGGCCAGTCAATATTTGAGCATGGTCGAGCGACGTTCTGTCTCCTCGACGACGACGAATACAACAAGAGTAGCAGCAGCAGCAGCAGCAGCAACAACAACAACAACAACGACAACCACAACAACGACAACAACAACAACAAACACAACAACAACAACAACAACAACAAAACAACAACAGCAGCAACAACAACGGCAATAGCAACAACAACAACAGCAATAGCAACAACAGCAACAACAACAACAACAACAACAACAGCAAGAGCAACAACGGCAGCAGCAGGAGCAGCAACAAAAACAACAGCAGCATCAACAATAACAACAACAACATTAGAAGAGGCGGCAGTAGACACCGAACCAGCATAACTAGCGGTCGTGGCTCACACGGGAGGCACAGCGAGGAGGACGAGCGACGAGAGGACAAGGCTGAATTCAGGTAGAAAAGCGTGTGAAAAAAAACATCAGCGACCACGACGACGCTTGGCGGCGACAGAACCGAGACGGACAGAGAGATTGACAGACAGACAGAAGAAAGCAACCAAACGTCGAGCAGAATTTTCGTCTGCTCTCATTCGAAGCTACAGGAGGCTGGCGCACAAAGAACGTCTCTGTTGATGGGGGTGGTTGATCAATGGAAAATACCAGCCCGTTCGTTCGTCCGTCCGGCCGGCTCCCGTTTCATGCATTCTCTCTCGATCTTCGAGCCCTCTCTCTCGGTCTCGCTCTGCGTGTCGGTGTACCATCGTGTGTATAACGATATATATATATATATATATATATATATATATATACACGATTAATCTTGCAATTGAATGTTTATCCGAGGTTATTGAATTATACGCTATATGCGGGCACAGACTCAATGCGTGTAACCAACTGTCGTTTTCATCACATTTGTATATTTGCGTACTACGACCACCGCCTTTCCTGGTATATTGCTGTGTGGCCTTGTCGAACTGGCTTAGAGGTTAAGCTGTGATATCGCACTTTAGCAAGCAAATCTCCACAAAAATCGCGCTTAAATCAAAGCTCTGTAAATGCATGCACACGCACTAGCAACGCAAACAAAAAGACGCGTGTTTCTAAACATCACTTCCGGCCTAACAAGGCTGTAAAAACGTAGACTATTGCTATTGTTAAACGCCTACCGCAATTACTCTAAATACTAGATTTGCACACTATGTTAGCATTTTCAACATGCTTGTAGTGAACGTATGATATGTATCTGTAACATATTCGCTAATTAGCTAGTGACCTAGTGAATATGTTAACTCTTCTAATGTATGAATGACTAGAACTAATGTCTACCTAACAAGGGTGATTAACAAACGAAACGTAATTTGCCTTCCCTCCTTCTCACCCTATTCCTTTCTCGCCAGTTATTGATAACCAATTCCTTCCGTTCTCGATAGTTACTGATGACCGTCCTTCTCCATTGGGGTAATATTCATTAATAACCGGAATTTCGACATTGCCCCACTACTGATGCTGCTGATACTTTCGTTGTTACCGCCGGCGTTTACCGACGCTCCTACAGCGAGTGCGACAATGACCCCGGGGGCAGGGCGGTCGCGTTTCTTCCTCCCTTTGCTGCCATTTGTCGCCTGGCAACTCGACCAGCCATCGGGATGCCAACCGTACGGGGGGTGACGCTGATTGTCAACCGCCTCGATCGTCGGTCTCATCAGCATTGTATGGGCGACTCGGACTGTTTGTTCTGCTGCTGGACGAACGCAGACGCGCGGCTGCCTGTTTCTCTGTCTGACTGACTGACTCACATTTAGATCCTTTTCAACCAACCATTCGGTCTTGGACTCTGCCCGGTGAGTGTGTGTATGTGTGTGTGTGCGTGACCCCCGGAACTGCATCTTAGGTTCCGGGGGTCGCGCACAGTACTTCAGAGAGTCGGAGAAAAGATATTTGGACCCCGGACTTTGCCTATCTAGAACTTTCCACGCTATGTGCTCTAGGGTCCAATGGTTTCACCACCCGACTCATTGCGATCTCCGGTGGAACTTCGCTGGCTTTGTGTGTGTCGGAAATGTGGGGTGTATTTTTATGCGGGCCTCTTTTTTTCAACGACCTGAAATCTTTGTGACAGCTTGGATTGATGAATGATGGCCAAGCATATATCGTCCTCGATCGATCGAGCAAGCGAGCCAGCGATCTACCGATTGAGCACACCAGAAGCACGATCTCAAAAAAGGGTCGCGCACAAGCAGCTACTACCCAGCAGCCAGACCACGCCGCTATTCCGTTTTACGCACTCACTCGCACTGGACAAAATCAGGCCCGTTAAAAAATCAGCCGACTTAACGTTTGATACCTTTGGTCTTTGCTACGATCTACCACCGCCTATCAGAAGCAATACCGCAAGCTGCCAACAGCATCATCATCATCCGCCGCCGCAACAACAGCTGCGACAACGGCCACAGAAGCATTGCACACGTACTAGTGTAATCATTTCCCTTCGTTTGCTTACAGCCCCAGCAGACCACCCCACCCGTACCACCGACCGTTATGTGCCCAGCTCTCCTGGCTGACCCACTCCTCCGAACACAATACAGAGACGCCATTTACGACGACAACGACGACGACGATAACAATAAAAACAACAATCACGACTATAGCCAGAGAGCAGATGGCAGCTAAACGAACAGATCTGCTTCACCGTTTGTCCGCTCCACTGTCTGTCTCTGGCCTCTCCGGCAAAGTCAGATCTCTTGCATGCAGCACCCCAGGACTTCCAATACTAGACTATTTGCTCTTTTCTTATTATTCTTCTTCTTCTTGAATGGTACTTACTACGCCACCACCATCACCATACCATCACCACCACAACGGACTGTCGCATGGACTGTGGTGGTCACGGACTTTCTTTTCCCTGTCTCCGTGTCTCTGGTAGTGTTGGCGCTCCCTGATCCTGGTGGTGTTGGAGCTGGGGTACTGTTCGTCTCCTCCCCCCATCTCTCTCTCTCTCTCTCTCTCTCTCTCTCTATATATATATATATATATATATATATAAATCCCTCACCAAAACGCTGCCGATAACGGAATCGGTCTGCACTACATCATCAGCCAGGTAACTTACCGTCGCCCTGGCCGCCTGGTCCGCCCCTTTGTCATTGGCTGTGACGATGCGTCTGTGCATATCTGTACGTGTGTTTGTGTGTGTACGTGTGATAGTGTACCTTTTGCATTTGCTTGTGATAGAGCATATATACCTATTTGTACAACGGCGTGTCTGTGCGCACGCGCTTCAACAACCGTTTGCGTTGCACACGGCCTATTGCAACGGCTACGAGCGCCCATGGTTATCATAGTTGTTGCTATTATTGCTGTTGTTGCTGTTGCTGCTGCTGTTGTTGTTGTTATTGTTATCGTCCGTTGGTCACCAACAAAGTGCTATTATGGGAATCGCTGCTTAGCGGGTCGGAGTGTCTAGTGGTCCCCGAGGTTAACCCTTAACTGGCACTATCGCCGACTGACTGACAGACCGACAACTATCTCACCTCCATCACCTCACCATTATCCCGGACAGCCTAGGCTGAAGTCTAGCTGCGTACTTCGACAAAGATACGACATCGACAACGATGCGCATCATCACCATCATCGTCGTCATCATCATCATCATGGTGAAGGTTATGCTGAAGACGCTTGCGTGAGATGAGCATCATCAAGATGACGACGACGACGACGACGATGATGATGATGACGATGAGGATGCTACGGTGGCTGGAGTCAATGCTGTGGCTGCTGCTGCTGATGATGATGAGGAAGAAAGGAAGAAAAAGAAGAAGACAATCACAATGACGACGGCGAACGTGAGTGAATGCTAATCATGATGACGGCTTTGATGAATGATGATAACAATGGTTTTGACGACGACGACGAGGGTGCTGCCGCCGGTGCCGATCGTTTTTCGTTGCAATGACTTCGAATGAAGACTCTGCGTTGTTCATCATCATCATCACCGCCTCCACCATCATCATCACCACCATCATCATCATCATCATCAACATCATCGTGGCCATTATCATCATGAAGGTGATAGCGCTTCACACGATTGCGACCCTATAATGTGCGCGATATCGGCGTACGTCACCGCTGCTACTGTGGTTATCGGGGGCCTTATCGACGATGTGCTTCTTCTGAGCCATCTAGATGATGATGATGATGCTGCTGCTGACCATAGTGCTGCCGGTACAACCGACGACGACAACGACATTTGACGATAAAAATTGATGATGATTATCAAGATGATAGTGATAGTGGTGGTGGTGGTGGTGTTGGTGGTGGTGGTGGAAACGAGGCTGGCCATGCCAATCAAAAGATATAGTGGATTTGATGATGATGATGATGGTCGACGGGACCAGGTCGTCACGCTGAAGATGGCTGCAGCGGCTACATGATGATGATTGGGATGATGATGATGATGATGAGGGTGAAAGCAGCGGTTAGATTGCAATGCCGATGTCAAAGATGATGACCATCATCGTAATGCCCGATGTCCAGCGACCAAAGTTGAACTGAACGACGACCACGATAGAAACAACAACGACGATAGAAAACAACATCATCATCAACAACAACAACATCAACAACGACGACGATAGCAGCAACAACAACACCAACGACGACGACGATAGCAGCAGAAACAACAACAACAACAACAACAACAACAACAACAACAACAACAACAACAACAACAACAACGACGACGACGATAGCAGCAACAACAACACCAACGACGACGACGATAGCAGCAGCAACAACAACAACGACAACAACAACAGCAACAGCAACAACAACAACAAACACCAACAACAATGACAATAACAGGGACGACTATTCATTGACGCATGGCCCGTTTGCCCCACTCTGACGAGGGATCGAATGCTCGATCAATGTTGCAAGGATCGATTAAATGATCATTCTTGATGGCATTGCTGTTGTGGTTATTGTTGTTGTTGTTAGTGTAGCTGCAGTTTCTGCAATGCTATCCCCTGTTGGCCGCTTGGGCTTACAAAGCCTGCCGGGCAGCAGGTTGCAGCGAAACAGCGTAACAAATGCCGACACACACGTATCAACCTCTAGGCATAGCAACGTTCAAGTTGCCCTTGCCTCGCTAGCTTCATCATGTCGTTGTAAACTTTATAATCGCCATCATCATCATCATCATGATCGTGATATTCATCGTCATCATCGTCGTTGTTGTCGTCGTCTTGAACTTCGTCATCGAGGTCGTCGTTCGTTATCCAGCAACCTGTAAACCAGTAGACACAAAGCACTGCCAGCTGTTTTTGTTGTTATACTGCTAAAAGTCGCAACAAGCGGCTGTAATCCAAATTGTAGAGACAGCAACAATTGCAGCAGCAGCAGTCGTCGTTGAGTATAAATGGTGTTGTTGTTATAACAATGGTAGTAGTATACGCATAGTGATGCCAATAGATGTAGCAGCAGATGTAGTTATCAGAGATCATTGTATCATATCTATCAACAAAAAAAAGTAATCAGAGATTGATATAATTGGTGACAGCAACGGCAATAGCGACAACAATCAAACAGCCAATAAAAAAAAACAACAACAATAGCATAATCCGTGATCAAAGTCATGAAAACGGTCACGTTGGCGATTGTGTCAGCAGCAACAACAACAACAACAACAACAACAACAACAACAATAAACAATAGCAATAAAACAATAGCAGCAGCAAAATCATGCCAATAATGCAAATCAGTGACCTATGTTGATCACCTTCAATATCGGCGTAGCAGAGAAAGACAGAAGCAGTAGCAACAACGGCAACAGCTGCTGGGGCAGAAAGAGCGCACAAGAGCGCTCCCTACCGTGCGCCATTAACCGAAGAATATGGGCCGAGACTCGGCGACTCACGGGTGTACCGGCGAAAATGGCGGGTTTCAAGGCGGCGGCCACATAAAGACGCACGCACGCACGCGATGCCGTGCCGTGCCATTTTCGATGTGAGACCTTCGTCGAATGTGGTCCAAGTTTGTTCAATTAAACAACGTCAAACACAGAAACAGGCGCAATCAAATGGGTCGAATGAAAATCATCGTCACCGCACCCGCAGAAACAGCAGCAGCCTGGGCCAGCACTGAGCAGGAAGTGCTAAAACCGGATGCTATGAGTATTCTTATCGTAATCGCCAATAACGAAGACGCACAATCATTGACCATCGTAACAGAAATAGATACTAGCGTATATCGCCCCGTTCCTTTATATACGAGCGTATACTGCTGCCCTTTGCGAATGATATACTAAGCGTGAATATATACTAGCGTCGGTCCGTCCCTTTATATACTAGCGTATATTGGCCCATTTAGAAAACCTTTTCTCTGCAAAGAAAAAAGTCTGAAGAATTGACCTTTTTCCTTTCGAATTTCTTTATTTATCTGCTCACTAGATGGGCAGAAAAAAAAAACGAAAAAAAAAAACAAAAACAATTTTGGCCGCATCGAATGCTTGCTGACGAAGAGGCTCACATACATAAGCTACCTCGATACATACAGTGCACGCATGCCTGGATCACGTTTACGTTCGTATGCATAGCTAGCCAATGTTTTGCCGCATATTTCTTTGCGGGCAGGGGGAAGTTCTAAATGGTGAAAAGCTCCGCCGCTAGTCGGCTGGGTTCGGCGACGAAGCAATCGATAAACGAAGAACGCTAACGCTAATATACAAAGTCAAGGATTTTTTCGTCGTTCGATATTGAACAACGCGCTTATCACGTTCACGCTACGTCGGCGTTGCGTTATGCAGTTGTCTGGTCGCTTGTTATTATTTCGGACATCATGATCTAACAACAGTGGTGTCGAAGCCGCCGCCGCCGACGACGACAACAACAACAACGACAACAACGACAACAACAACAACGACGACGACGACGACAACAACAATAACAACAACAACAACAAGAACTAAAATAACACGACATCGGTGACGGTGCAGCTGACCAGGGCGGCACCGACACTTGTGCCGGTGAGTCCGGCGTCCGAGTTCGATCACCGACGATGAAGTGGCCAAATCGTCGTCGTCGTCGTCGCGAATCAAGGCCAGGCGGCACTTTCTATCTATCTGTGGTGGCTTGTCATCTGTTACCGGCGGCAGCGGCAGCATCGACAGGTACTTCGGTCAAAGAGGCCTGCGGAAAAACAACGAAAAACAAGCGACTGCACTGGTTCCCGTGCTCCCATTCTCGCTCGTGTGTACATATATATATATATATATATATATATATATATATATTGTCCCCTATCTAAGAAGAACTTCGTTTTCCTATCGCACTCCCTCTCTGGCTGTTTATCTGTCTGTCTGTTCGTCTTCATCTATCGGCCTTTCCTTACCAGTCAAGCATTGACAAATTGCTTACTGCTGCTGATTTGGCGGTTGCAACAATTCGCTCCGCTACGCATGCGGAGGGGGGGGGGTTTAGCGGGTAAGAAGGGAACGAGGCGGGGGGTGCGCGACACGAAAGCCGTCGTTGTCGTTTCATCTGCTGTCATTCTGCAAGCAACAAGACTAGTACCGGCGGCAACAACAACAACAACAACAACAACAGCAACCACTGCTTATGCTTGTTGCGCAACCGACAGCCGCGAGTAATGGTCCGGAGTAGTTCCAAACGTTGCAGATGCCCTCATACCTCCCCCCGTGCAGATGATGGCATGTACTATATTATATGGTGCACGCATGCATGCTGAGCTCCTGGAACCCCTGGCAGGGGGCCTACAGTAGCCCATCGGAACGATATATAGGTCTCCTGACGACTCAGCAACATGATCAAGCGAGGAATCAAAGCAGATATACGTGCGTGTATGTATGTATGTATATATATATATATATATATATACGATACATATTTATAAGTACATATATACGTTTATCATCGTGATCACCAGCACCACTGATGGCTGACTTGCAGACATTCAAAAAAAAATCAGATTATTAAGCAAAGCACAATAAATGCGACGAAGGTATCAAAAAGGCCCGCAACAACAACGACAGCAATGACGTCAAAGACAAGCAGGTGACCATGGGAACCGCAACAGCAACAATAGCAATAACAGGTGTAGCAAAAACAACGTTCGCAACAATGCCAATTGTTGTGGCAGTAGTAGCAGCAGCCGCAGCAATCTAAGCACATTTAATACAACTGATTGGGGAACAGAAGGGCTCCAATATGTTCTATTGAAATCATAGATATGCATATGTCTGTATGTGACGTCGATGTTATTATGCTCCGAAACGAATGCGCAAACTAGCCTACAAACAAGTTGGTGCATTACAACGAGCCAGCAGAAAAGAGCATTTTATTTATTGCATACTGAATGAACAGAACTGTTAATAACAAGAACGACTTCAAACCCATTCAATAGACACACTACATACCAATAAAGTGATTGTGCCCGATATGAGCACAGAGCGGCGAGTATAGTACTAGAAGAGGCAACAACCATCACTGTCCTAACAAAACACAACAATATAGCAAGCGCAACTACCCTAACGATGGATATATTGATAGCAACAATAGCAACAACAACAACCACAACAACAACAAACAGCGACTGGAACAGAACATCATTGTGTCGTCTAGAGCCGTCACAACCTGCACCCAGCCTCTCAGTAAACATAAAGTTTTCTGTTCACAACTACAACATGCATAGCACCCGAACGAACACCGCAGACATGTTGTATCAAAAGCATCAAGCCATGAATTCGGCCGACCTTTCTCGCTCGAAATAGCGTCATGCATCCAGCACACACACACACACACACACGTCAACCGCTGTAACCTTCCTTCCACAACGGAGTGACGGACTCAAGCAGAAAAGCAAAACGCGATTTTGCGGGTACACTTATTATATTGTGTCAACGTGTCGCAGTTCTGCAAGTGTTATCTATTATTGTGTTGTTGTTGCTGTTGTTGCTGCTAATGTCGCTGTTGTTATTTCTGCTGTTGTCGTTGTTGTTATTATTGATGCTATTGTTGTTGTCGTTATCGAGATCATTGTCGCTTTTGTTGAGTGGCTGCTAGATTTTCTACGGCCGACCCTCTCACATCACACGGTGGTTATCGCATTAGCCCCATAGTGGTGGCTCCACTATAGGGGCTAATGTGAAACAAGCAAGAAGAAGGAAAGAAATAGAGAGAGAGAGAAAGAATTACGCAGCGTAAAAAAGGCGAATATTCTAATGAGAGAGCGCTGCACACGCTTTAGCGGTTCCGCGCAACGCATTCCCCCGCCATCCCCATCCAATCCCCATTGCCCCCCGCCATGAAACGGTGCTGAATCAAGACCAGAAAGCGAAACAACATTGTTTTTTTGCTCATGCCTTTCGCCTTCTGCCGCACGCGACGTTGCAAGCAGCAACAACTCTGCCTTCGTCGTCGTCTTCAGCGTCTTCGTCGTCCGTTTCCAGCAGTCATAATTGCTCCACCCTCTAGAAGGGTAAGACAACGTCTTGTCTACTACTACTACTATAGTTATTGGTTTGATTATTATTACTCCCACTATAATAGTAGAAAAAGAGTTTGACTACCTACGACTGTTATTTAGGTGCCACCACATCTGGCTGGCGAATTCAGCCGGTGGCACGAGGCCAACGGCGGTTGCCAAACGGCCCCGAATCATCGCCGAGCCGCCGCATAGACATTTGCTGCGCCAACGGTGGACAACGGTGGTCTGGATGACAACTAGCTAACGGCTGGCTGACAGCCTGCCGGTATCGGCGGAGAGACCACACAGGCTGGAGCCGACCGCATAGCAAGATGGTCTAAAATTAAAAACAACCTCCTTAAGAAATTTGTGTTTGTGAGTGTGCGTGTGTGTGTTTTTTAGAATTCTAGGCTCGACCACTGCAGCTATTCACTTTTAATTGTCCAGTGAGAGCGCGCCGTCGAACCACGCGTATGAACGATTCGAACGGGCAGAATGCCTGCTGTTTTCATCCATACCGTCCAGCTTCTGTGGCGCATCAAATAGGCATTTTTGCTTGCATGGCGTCATTGCTGCTGCGGTTGCCGAAGTAGTAGTAATAGTAGTAGTAATAGTAGTCGTAGTAGTAGTTATTGTTATTGTTGTTGTTACCTTCGTTGTTGTTGTTGTTGTTAATGTTACCTTCGATGTTGTTGTTGTTGTTGCTGCTAATGTGCTGAATGTTCTTAAATCATAGCCAATAACGACGTGTTCTTATTGCTGCTTCTAACTACGATGAAACGAATAACATCCGCATTAAAGATGAATTAAAAAATAAACTATAACGACTCTTATGATCTTATGACTTACTTTAAAACGTAATAAAAATGTAAACGCGGAAATAACTATGACTCTTTTTTCAGCGTGTCTCCCCGTGATACGCGCAAATGATGTGTGTTGTGGGCACCTTCCTCGCAAAATCTAGAAAGTTGGTGTTCTCTATCGTAACATGCCTGTGGTGCGTCGATCATGAGAAACAGTGCACTCAATAATAAATTATATCTTAATTATTTATATATAATATATAATAAAGAATCGTGGTCCGTTCGGAGGCTGTCAGCGCTAAGCATTGTACGGATAGGTGACTTCCACCGATTCCGTTCGCCCTGAACCTAGTCAATCAGGAGTACCCCGATCGAGATGCATGCTGCCTTGCCTTAATAGGCATATTTACAAGAGTACTGTAAGTACCCAAGTGCTCTATTAGAGAAGAAGAAGAAGAATATTGATTTAATACACAAAAGTGTGCAGATAAGTTTATCAACTGCTTGTTGTATAAAGCATGCTTCTCATTCAATCCTTAACCATGCACCGTTACAGTAAATCCGTCGCACACGAGGAAGAGAACAAAATAACCTGCAGCTTTTGACTCCAAAATGGTTCCCATGTGTTTGTCGTTGTTTCGTCTTTGTCGTCGGGATTTCACCGGTTGTGGTTTCACCCTCAATAGTACGGGTCCTGCTGCTGTTGTTGTTGTTGTTGTCGTCGCCATTGTCGCTATATGATGCCACCCTACGAATCGGAAGGCTCGTCCATCCAAGCTCAATGACAGAAGCTCGAACCGCTGGAGATGCGTTTTCGGCGGGGTCGCAGACAGTCTACCGCCGATAGTCCTGTTTCTTCTACAACATACCAGTAGGCCGAAACTGCGACCGCAGAATGCTACCGAGAGAGTCACACAGATAGAAAGGAAAGAGAGGGAAGAGAGGCAAGCGAAGGAACGAGCGGGAAAGACAAAATGAACGAAATGTTTGCTGGCGAAACGAAGGTTCGTGTCAGTGGTGAGCAGGCAGCACGATACAACAGCAGCGGAAGCGATGAAATGAAAGTGGAAGAAAGCTAGGATCGAAGAGGCCGGGGGAAACCTGGAGACCAAGAATGAGACGAAAGTAAGCTCTCCAGAGTCACCCAGGCCGAGCATCTCTCTCTCTCTCTCCTAGAGACGCCAAATGTTTTCCAACGGTAGATGACGGCCGTCCGGACCGTTTCGACTCCGGATCTCAGCAATCAGCAACGTCGGGTGTCTCTGTCAGCCACAAACGACATGGCCAGAGAGAGAGAGAACAAGAGACCCGAATAGTATAGTACATCATCAACCCGCCACCATCACCACCAAGAAGTGGTCCAAGGTCTTCATCAGCAAGGGGGCCATCCACGACCATCTAACTATCTGTACGACCAACACACTAGCCTAGTGGCCTTATCCTTCCTCCCCTGGTGCCTGATCGCTAGCCGCTATGCCTCCCAACGCAGCCAATCGGAGTTTGGGCGCATGAATCAGCAACAGCAGCAGCAGCAGAAGAAGAGCGAGTGTGTTGCAGTAGTAGTAGTAGTAGTAATAGTACTACTTAGTAGTAGTAGGCAAAGTAACACCACCATCTGAAGTTGTAGTTCTAATACCTGAAGTAGGAGGTAGATGTAATGATGCAGCCGTCGGGGGCTGGCGGAACGCGCGAGAGAGCACAAGTGACAAGACCGAGAGTTGGGTGGAGGAGGATTTTTGACTACATCTGGTGGACCGAAAGAGTAATAGCTTCTTCGTCGTCGTCGTCGTCATCACGGGTGCCGTCGAATAAACTCTGTCGCTTTCCTTTCTCGCCTCTGTATCCTCTCTCTCTCTCTCTCTCTCTCTCTCTATATATATATATATATATATATACATGTGTGTGTATACACGTCTTGAATTTCTTTCCCGTTCGCTCTAGTTCATTCTGTCAGTGCCAAAGCCCAGTCCGTTGTAACGAACTATCGGCCGGTGGTGGTAGCACGAACGACCGTGTTGTTGCTGTTACTCATACCGCTAGACGCGGCAAACTGTTGACGCGGGAGAGCATTTCACCTATTTCTCTTAGTTCGGCATTCCCAGTAACCATAGCAACAGCAACAACAACAACCACAGCAACAACAACAACAGCCATAACAACCACAACAACAATAATAATAACAACAACAACAACAACAACAACAACGAAAGTCAGCCACGCTGCTCAAGACGCTTTGCAACCACATTCCTCTTCAAACGTCCTCTCGCCGCCCCATTCCCGCAAAAGACAAAAAAAAGTCACGCACAAGAAAAAGTTTTCGAATTTTCGCGGGTCTACCGACAGAAAAAAGCGGCTGTAGCGATGGCAACGGTCTACATGAAACTACACAACAACAACAGCAGCAACAACAACAACAGTTTAGTATTAGCCTCTGCACCGGTAACAGTAGAGGTGTTGTAGCTGTAGTTATACAAATAAAGTCGTCACCAATCGAGAGAATATTGTATAAGTCTTGAGCTAGATGGCTGCCATCTCACGTGACGCAGGAGACTCGTGATCTCCAGCAGCAGAACGCAGTAGAATAGGAAAAACCGTACCGAGTCCTTCAACTTCTGTGGTAGTTGTTCTCGGGCCATATAAGGCGCAGGTACGCAGGCCGGCTGGCCGGCAAAAAGGCCCGCCGGATGGCTACCGTACAAGACTAGCAGGCCAGCTGTCCCTGACACAAACGCCAACATGGATGACAACAAAACGACCACAACAACAACAACAACAACAACAACCACAGCAGCAACAAACAGCGCCACCCCCTATAACAATGAAAAACCATGTGCGACGTACATCGCTGCTCAGAAGGCCCAACAAACGCCAGCTACGAACAACGTCAACAAAAACTGCTGGGTCTTTTGAGTCTCTCACGAGAGACTCGAGTTAGAAAGTTCTATAGAGACCGACAGATAGAAAGAAGAGAATGAAAGATAGGCGTAGAGCAACGCGTATCACAGAAGAGCCAAAGAGCGAAATATATATATATATATATATATATAGAACAAAAGAGAGAGAAAGAAAGAGAGAGAGAGAGCGGGGGTGAGAAATCGTAGCGGGGGCAGTATTACCGTATAAAGACCTAATGTCCTCGCTCACAAACGCTCCGCTAACACTAAACATAGCGTCGGAGTCGATTGTTAGAAACAACCTTGTTTAACGCCTCTCTAGAATGCAAACATACACACATCATATAAACACATACATAAGTTGCACGCATATGCATATATTTGTTAAGTTGAATACTGAATGCAAATACTAGAAATATATTCATATAGTTACTTTTGTTCATGTAAATACTGTATTCGCCGTGAAACAACACAAAACTAAGGTATATACGAGTATATACACAAATTCGGACATTTACCTCAGCGCACAAAAACTAAATCGAGCACAGCCGTCGCTCACTTATGTGGGGTCGAGAAATTTATCGATAGAAAAACGTATTAAAAAGGAAATTAATAAATTTGTCACATTATAGAGACGTCGTATGACAAATCAGCCAATAAACATTGGCGACACATATCACAAAAACAGCAACAACAATTACAGCAACAACAGCAGCAGCAGCAACAACAACAATGCAGTCTCCCCAGGCAACTCGTCGTCAGAAAGGAATCTCTCTCTGGGGATGGGGGGGGGGGGGCAACAAGCACAATGGCTGATAGCTCAGCATAGAGTTGTTGAGAGCTACCAGATGGTTATTATTCACTTCCGTACGATTAGCCAATGACTTTTCAGTATTGACGCCAATTTGTTGTGTTATTTATGTTATAGCTGTTGTTGTTGTTGTTTGCTGTGTCCGTTTGTTATTGTTGGTAACGTTGAATTTTTCAGATTCTTACTTGGGCCGTGAAAGCTAATGTTACCGTCGTTGTTGTTGTTGCAGCGGATGTTGTTGTCGTTGTTGTTGTAATATCAAGTCAATTATTAGTGCAACGTGTGTGGCTAGCTTAAACTATGTTCTATTCGCGCTAGAACTGGTGCTAGTGTCGTATTAATAGCAGCAGTTAAGTTTTTATGTTTACTCTAGTATTATTATTATTATTATTATTATTATTATTATTATCACGGCGTTGTTACTGTGACGATATGGACGGCTGTTTCGTTCGGAATCGTTGGCTTCGGTCGGTCGGTCGTTATGAGAGAGGGAGGAGGCACTGAGCACCGAGGCGATTACACCAGCAGTCTACGGCGGCGGCAGCGGCGGCGGTAACTGGCTGGCTGGCCTGCTGGATAAATGAATGGCTGGATGAATCGAGTGTTCACCTTCAAAGGTGAGCGGCGCGCGGGGCTCGCGCACACGCTGAGCACAGGCAGTCACGCGTAGAGACTTACTGAACAGGACGGGAGGGGGGGGGGATGTAGGCACCGACCGAGAGAGAGAGAAAGAGGGGAATTGGAGAGGACTTTGGAAGCGAAGATGCGAGGGGAACGAGAGAAAATAGGAAAAGAGGGAGACTAAGAGAGATAAGAGAGACAAACATAGAATGTGACTGGTGTATTCGCACATGGAGACAGTGGACGGGAGGGAGAGCGGGAAGGAAGGAATTAATGCGCTAGCGAGCGCACGGGATAAGGGAGAGAGAGAGAGAGAGTTAGGTAATTCCGTCCCGGTAGAGAATTCCCCGTTCCCGCCTTCGCCCCCTCCGGGAATTGGTGGCGTCAGATGAGTTTGTCGCCACCGTCACCGCTGTCGCGCTGGGTTGCTGCTGCTGGTGTTGATGATGATGATGATGATGTCGTTGCTACTGATGATGATGACGCTGCTGCTGATGATGATGTGGACGAAGAACCGCCGTCGCATGAGTGAACTTCGAGTTTGCCTACGGTTGTTACTAACGTTACTGCTGCTGCAGCCGCCGCTGCTGGTTCTGCAGCAGCTGGTCCTGCTTCTGCTGCTGCTGATGGCGTCATGTTCGACGTTTCTAGCGACGACCAACATCTAACATCAACTATCACTCTTGCTGCGAGTCTCTGTCTGCCTGTCTGTCTGTTTGTTTCTCTGTCTGCCTGTCTGTCTGTGCATTTGTTGTCTGGCTGTCTGTTTGTTTGTCTGTCAGTTTTTCAGTTAGTTTGTGTGTTTGTCTGTCTGTCTGTCTGTTTGACCGTCTGCCTGTGCGCCGGTCTGCGCGTTCAACTGTCCACAAACTGCCTATCATCATCTATCGGCTGTATCGTCAATGCGCGGCCCACAGCAATCTAATAGGCCAATCGGGCACGCAAACGCCGTAAACGGCACCACCAGCGGCGGCAACAACAACAATAAAAATGCCGCTGCTGCTGCTGCCGCCGCCGTCAATCCGTCTACTGTTGTTGAGACCGCGGTCATCGCAACGGTAGCGATGACGGCGGCCGCAGCGGCGGAGACGATGACGTCAACAGCAACAACAACAACAACAACAACAACGACAACAACACAAATAGCAATAGCTTGTACTAGGACGGCTACTGCTATTGGCCGGTGGTGCCAATGCGAAGCCCGCCATTACCCTACTAAAGCACCGTCGTCAGTGCAGGCAGTCGTCGGCCGATTATGCGGCCCTTCGACCTTGACTGACTGGTCAGCGAAACTCGGATCAGCATTATTACAGCTAGACACAAGCACTCCTATATAGCACAACCGAGGCAAAGGCGAATATATATATATATATATATATATATATATATATATATATAATATATATATATATATATATATATATATATATATATATATATATATACACGGTGGTTTGTGTACACATATGCGGCGAAAAGTCATGCGCTGTTACAGCGAAATCGAGTTTAAAAAGCGGCCCCTGAAATGGGCTTCCGAGATTACCAATTCACTCACGTCAAACAGAGAAACGCATTGCTGCCGAGGTCACGATAAAAAAAAAAGATCATTAATGTCACCATAACGGAACAATACCCTAATCATCTTTCTCTCACTTAGAGCAAGCGCGAGAGTGAGCATCATTCTAAACAGCGTCGAAACGACAATGTCGAGAAACGTAGTTAGGATGATTTTTGAATTTTTGAATGATGATTTTTGGAAGTAAAACTTGTTCTTCTGCTGGTAGCTACCGTCAACGCCGTGTTGTGTCTGGTTTCCTTCTTGATGTAGCAGTGTTATTATTATAATTGTCGCTGTTGTTGTTGTTGTTGTTGTCGTTGTTGTTTTTGTTATAGTTGTCGCTGTTATTGTCGATATCGATGTTGTGGCTGCTGTTTTTTTTTATTGTTTAGCCTGACGTGTCCACAGTAGCGAAGCGAAGCGCGATAAAGTGAACAGCCGATCAGGTACACCAACAGACCAGTATCGACCGATCGATACAGTCAGACATACAGATGATATACGTCACGGACGTGGAGCAAACTCGGTGCTCCCTGTTCCAGTGTGCCCGCCAGAGCTCACGGGCTGATCGTCACTCAGCCGTTGATACGATTCGAGTGGCCGGCTGTTGGCCTCTCCCCTCTCAACCCCCCTTCCGCGGTTGTACAGACGATGCCTAGTGAGTACGATACTGATCAACGATGACGACGCGACGACGACCACGACAACGACGACAGCAACAACTACAACAACAACGACAACAACAACGACAACAACAACAACAACGACAAAGACGACGACAACAACAAGGCCGATGACCGCGGCAACCATAACGTAAACAGCAGCATAGGTGGCAGCAGCAACAGCACTATGCCAGCAAAGCCGCAACTATTGGGTCTACAAAAAAGTCTTAGCCACGAAAGTAGTCTTTAAGGGGTTTCTGGAGTGTTCCGCAGCTCCGGCTGCCTCCCCGTCACCGAGCGGGTCACCGTCTTTCCTGGCTTGGCGGAAAGCCAGAGATCTTGCATTCATCCTGAAACGGATTAACTCCTATAGACCAATTTGCCTATTTAGTCCACGCTAGCCAAGGGTTTAGAGTCAATTATAGATTCTACCTTGCAACTCTTTGCAGAGATACGCCTGAGAACACCGTCAGGTGGAGCCCGGCATGGTCCTCCTAGTGCGTAGGCCTACCTAGGAAAAATGACTCACGCTGATACGGCGTAATATCAAGTTGCATAACGACTGAACCAGTATTGCTCGTACCATTGAGAACATCCAGCGCTCTAAAGGAGGCGAGAAACCGTTTTTACATAACAGGGTCCCGCGGGCCGTCCCGGAACAGCTAGGATTTTAAATTACTTTTTCGCTCCGATCGTCTGAAGTTATACTTATGCAGTTCCCGATCGCATGCGAGAGCGGGGACAGGACTGTTTTTTTGTGAGTTAGAGCCCACCGCTACCTGCAGTGGTGTCCGGGTGCGCGTACTTGCATCGTATTAGACGGGCTCCATCGCCCGACTGTGAATCAGAAGAGGAAGAAAAACAAGACGGCGACGACGACGACGATAACAACGACGTCAAATATACGTTCGAAATATGCACTTTTTTGTTCAACAACGGGGTTGCCCGCGCAGGTAATGCGGTAAACGCTGTGCATATTTCCAATATTTTGCATGGAAACTCCCTGTAACTCCGTGCAGACAAACGAACGACACTAAAAGCTGGAACAACATTACCTTGGAGACTTGTCCGCAATCACCTTCAAACGGAATGACGTGCTACAGACCACCACGAGGTGCGCTCTGCACGAAGCAATATAAAAAAACGGTACCACCTCGATACCGCTTGTTGTCATGTTTGCGATTTTTAGGTACCATGCCAACAGCTTCGGCATTGAGTACAGTACTACCTTCGGGTGTGCGAAAACCATTTGTAGTAGCAGTATGGCGCATTGAGGGAGGCGAATTTCGTGCTAGGAAAATCGTTGCGCGTGCAACAACAACAACAACAACAGAAAAAACAAAAACAAGGACAACGTGCACGACGATGACAACGTCAATGGCGACAAATTAATCGATCGATGATTATTATGCACTAGTGGCTATCGGCTAGAACGTGACGAGTCCACCCCATGACGGAGCAGATTGATCTCTCGGGCCTTAACGGGCGACCGTCGTCAAGGCAAGCCTGCCCTGATCAAATCGGTCAGATTCAGGTTCGTCCTATAGAAGCCGACGACGCACGACATTATTGCGATGACAGCCGCCCACCCCAGGTAATTACGGCTCCCACTGAACCACTCATTGAAAACCCACGACGGAGTCAGCTGCGTATCAGAGCGCAGTGTTGTTACTGCTGTTGTTAATACTGCAACGTTTGATGCTGCTGCTGCTGCTGTTGTAGTCAATATTGTCACTAGTTATACAAGTGTTGTAATTTGATTTCTTTATTTACGCCTATTATTATTATCGTTATTATTAATTATGACTATTGAAATTATTATTGTTATTATTAATTAAGACTACTGAAATTATAATAATTATTATTATTATTATCATTAATTATGACTATTGAAATTATTATTGTTATATAACTCTAGCATTTTCGTTTTTTCTCTAGATGATTGTGACTTAAAGATGAACTTTAACCAAATAAAACGAAATACTACATCAGTAGACTGCAACGATTCGATGAGCTAACAGTCCACTGCAGTCTGATGCACACAATGATGACGCACACAGTCAGACTGTCTTAATCTCCAGTATCAAACGATGTAACGCATCAGTAGCAGAGCAGCACACGAGCACCAACCAATTCCGTCGGTTCGTTTGAAGTATTGGGAAGCTGGCAAAATTCGGCAGTCAGTCAACCAGGCGATCAATCGGCATTCATCTCGTTTTCGAACCCTGTCAGCATCAAAATCACCATCATACCATTCTCGTGTCCTGTATGCCGGTCGGGTCGTTGAACATCAACAACAACAACAACATCACCAGCATCACCAGCAAAAGCAGTACAACGACAACAACAACAACAACAACAGCAGCAACCGAGCCAACCAGACTGCAGGACTCTCGGTCCATTGGTCCCTCCTGAACCTGATCATCGGCAGGTTCTGCCTGACGAAATCGGTCAGTTGGCTTTTAATTGGAACAGTATTGGTCCAGATATACTGGTAGGTCAATAACGACGACAGCGAGCGCAGCCATTCAGACATACATAGTCACGAATCGCGGTCGGTGGCGGCTGCTCAACGCCCAACCAATATTGCTGCACCCTGATGCGAAATCCCGTAGCCTCGCCATGTGTCCCTACCTCACTCGCGTAAATCGTCAACCACACCCAAGCACGTCCCTCTACGGAACTTTGCCTGAACCGAACAACGGCTATAGCTGCGACAACAGCAACTAGCAGTAGCATCAGCGGCAGCGGCAGCATTTATTCGACTGAAACCGTTTCCCTATCGTCCAAGCTAAATCGGAAACAACAAATATTCACCATAGACTCAGGGGGCTGATATGATAGGATGGACCAGCAATTTGGCTTTGTCTACATTTCGTCCCATTAATTCATTTTCCTAATATGAAAAAGAGGCAGGAGAAGGTCACTCATTTTCCTAATATGAAAAAGAGGCAGTAGAAGGAGAACAAGAAAGCGAAACGCACGATATCAAAAAAAGAGGCCAACCCTGAACGTTGAGAAGTAGGGTGTCATTAAACGGCACTCATTTTCGTTACTTTTCCCTAATTTGATCCGTACGCTTTCCAACGGCGTAGTCAAACCATAAACGCGTGCAATACAGACGACCTAGAATTGAAAACATTTTTTTAAGAAGGTTGTTTTTCCCCAACGGGCTTGGAACTCACCGGGAGGTATATCCTCAATGCACCGAGGGCCGGAAATGTTGAGACATCTAGGGTTTCCCCAACAGTCTTTGTGGCAGCATGGCCCTCAGCGGTATTCTCATCTATTCTCAATAAGCATCGCTCAAAAAAATTCGATCAACACCAAGGATCGAACACCGAAAACACTCGTCGGGCGTGTCATACTCAGAGTCCATCATCTAGTCAAGCTTAGAGCTTCCTCAGCAAACAGAGTCTTAAAGTGTTGTATTTTTATTTACAACATACATTTATTTAGGTCTTTACAGGATAAACAAAGGACAATTCTCTCGTCATCTTTCCCTACATATATGTATATATATATATATATATATATATATATATATATGTGTGTGCGTGTCCAATCGGTCCAACCGCGGGAATAGGCCGACCTTCCCTCGGTATCGTGTCGTTCCGCTATCTGTTGAGGCAGCGACTACTATATAGCCAGTAACTGAGGCGTTTCAGACACTTGTTGTTTTCCTACTCGATTGTTCCTAGTTCACAGTAGCTGCAAGCGATCGAGCGGCCGCCAATCAAGTCCAGCTCCTCGATGTCACACCGACGCTCGGCGTGGCGGCATCGTCATACTCCATTCAGCACCGATGCGCTCGCGATTCGTGTAGCATGCGTTGTGTGTGCGAGGCGGCTGGTCATCGCACATCGTGATCGGATCGACTCCGACTTCGAAGAAGTTCAATGGCAGAGACAGACAGAAAGACACACACAGGCGTCGCGCCTAGGTAGGTGTAGGATGTGTATAAGTGAGCGAGTGTTAAGATTGTGGCCAGATCAACAAGTGGAACGTGCCAGCTCACTCTTCCATACACATCATTCGCATGCTACTTACCGACGAACCAAATGGCTAACGACCGAATAAAGACAACAGCGACAACAATGAGCAGCAGCAGCGAAAACGACGATAGTGACAAAAACAACAACAACAACAACCACCTCTCGAACGGCAACAACAACAAATAAATATGGCATCATTCGCAGCAGCAGCAGCAACAACAACAGCAATAAATTGACAGCAACAACAACAGCAACAAATTGACACCAACAACAACATATTGACAGCAACATCAATTCATCAGCAATAAGAAGTAGCAGTAGCAACAAGAAATATAACGAAGCCGATACCGCTAACGATTAAGAAAAATACCACAACAACAGCAATAACTAGAACAACAACAAGCGGCTGCAATAAAAAACGACAACAACAACAACCGCAACACCAACAACGAAGATGACTGTGACAGCAACAATATGAACACTGGCCTTGCTGCTCGTTTCCAAACGCGGGCGTACCTTGCGCCTCTGTGCAAAATATTTCAGCAGCTCATTCCTGCTACTCTGCGCAGTTGGTCGAGACAAGACCGTTAACTGCACACCATCATAGTTAACCATGAGGCCGCGTCTGAACATAGAAACAAACATGCTTCTGCTCCACCCCCACCCAAGCCACCCCCGGGTGTCTCCCTCCCTTGCCTTCATCCGAGCCTACTAATAAGAGCTATTATAATTATTATAGATAGGTCATACAGACAGTCAGCCCGCTAACCATTCAAGCACGTCCTGTTGAGTCCGTCATGCTCCGGACACTTAGTCTAGGACGATACCTACAACGACTACGAAGACAAAACAACAACAGCAACGACAACAACAGCAACAACAACAACAGCAGCAGCAGCAACAGCAACAGCAACAACGACAACAACAACATGATTGGTGATATCGTCGCTCCTCACAATGAATAGCAGGAGGCGTATTGGTTTCACAGCTAGCCGTGATTCGGTTGCACCAGCAGTGTATACATTTCGCAGTTCATGGCTTCCATATCAGGGCATGCACACCGAAAAGTTTGTCAAAGTGTTCCTTCGCATTGCACATGTGCAAACTTTTTGCGATGCCCCGCTACCTCTAACGATGCTCGAATGCTCTGCCGCCATATACAGTGATGGTGGGTGTAACATTAACGTGTAACCACCGCATGCTTCAATCAGCTGTTAATCTGAATAATATATGTATATATATATATATATATATATATGCGCTACTCATAGAGAGAGACTCAGCCAGCGACGTCCTGAGTAATGGATTGTGACCAGGGCGCCTCCGCAGAACGCTTTAAGATCGCCCGCGCTTCGCTGCAGCAGGATTTACGTACCGGAGATAAAATGGTAGTCACTCAAGTCGAGACCTTGCAACTGTTATGGTAAGGCTGTTGCATAGCACTATATTTGGGTATTATATATATATATATATATATATATATATATATATATATATATATATATATATATTATATATATAATATATATATATATATATATATATTATATATATATATATATATATATATATATATATATATTATATATATAATATATATATATATATATCGTCCATTATTTATTAACACTCTAGCTGGGTAACATTATATCAACTGGCCCGTACGAACGATTTACAATGGGTGCATAAGTGATTTAAGACACGACTAGCTAGTTCTAAACACTTCAAGTAATCAGAGTATACATGTATAGACGACGAGAGAGAATAGGAACCGTGTGAAGGACGCTTAACAATTCAAAGAAGACGACGAGACGTCACGCTTCGAAACGGTTGAGTAAGGACAATAGTTAGAATGATATATATATATATATATATATATATATATATATATATATACATACATATATAGCGCGGTCAAAAGTGAGCAGACGAAACACGGCCGAAACTATTGATATGAAGACGATTGTACGCGGGACATGTGGGACGCGTCTCCCTTTGTATCTCTCTGTCGAACTTTCCTATTCCGTCAACAACCACTAACTAGTAAGATTTAGCCGGACGCTTCTTCCTTCATCCCAAGAGACAGCAAGACATAAATATATCGCTCGAGTCTCTAGGGCCCAGTTATTCTTCTGGGGTCGCTTGTACTATAAGGACAACATGTTGTTGTCAACCAGGCCGATGACACCCACGCATGAACGGAGAAGTTATTATTCCCCTTATCGGTAGCAAGTATTCGTTTCTACCATTGAAGAAGCGCCGATTCCTCATCGACGATGAGTGATGTCTGGCTGCCGGTGGTCGGTCGTTAGACAAAGACTCAATGTTGCCGTCCTGTTGGGACATCTCCTTATAATCATATATATATATATATATATATATATATACATATATATATATAGACAGATGCAACGCTTACCTGAAACACAAAAAAAAGATGAGTTTAGTTGGGGAATTACTTCGCACATTGTCTCTTTCTCTCTATATGTACAAAAATATGTATATAGGCAAAGAAGGAGATGTGACGCCCAAATACATTGATACCTTCTCTCTTTGCTATATATATATAATTTATCATCTCTCATCTTCCATTCACACCTTTTCATCCCTTGCCAAGTCACAATCACAAATAGGTTAAATTAGTCGTTTACCAAAGTTTCATTGCCCTTTATAATACGCTCTATTTTAGAAGGTACAATATATATATATATATATATATATATATATATATATATATATACATATATATATATATATATATATATATATATATATATATATATATATATATATATATATATATATATATATATATATATATATATATATTCACACTAAAGGGGGAGAATCGTAAAAGGTCCAAGTGTCCTGACGCCCAAGTCGCTCAAATATATGGCAGTGACGACATAACCTGAGCCGTCCGTGCGAGGACATGAACCTGTCAAACACGAATTGCTAACAGAGTAGAGAAGTGCTGAATTTGTAAATAAAACTCTAGTATAATCAATGAGTGAGAAGTAATGTTTATGAACGCTGCGACGGATTGGCTCACCGGATTCACATAGAACAAGCCACGAACGATCGATGATCAAATGTTTGACAGGCCTTACTTACAATCAGATATGGGTTTTTTTTTCTTGACAAAAGTGGCTACGAAGCGCCAAAGTGCCTTCAGTATGCAAGCAATGGTCACTGTAAGATGTGCTGCGGCGCGTAATGTAACCAGCTCGCGTATGAGTTGTTCGGTCAGTTACGATCATTAAGAGCAATTTTATCAAAAGAGCAACAAAACACTTATGTAACTAAAGTGCGCTATTATTCATACAAATAAAATTCGTTTTGAGAAATTGAGGGTAGAATTTTTATTTGGATTTCGTCGTAATTTCTACCAATTGCTATATATTCATATTATTGCGGTACATTCAGATCGAAAACAGAAAACCAAGATCGAAATTTGTTGTGCCATTCGTCTACACTCGTACGACATAGGGCTTCATCCCGACCCTGTGGTCGATCGAACCTCGTCGAAGCACTATTTTCGCACTTCATACTCGCTTGATGAGTTGTAAAACAAAAGTACAAACAGTACAGCTGTTGTTGCACATCCTTGTGCTCGCGCCATTTTGCCGCGCGTACATACAGTCTGCGGACGAATCCGTTCGAATGTTCCGACCGAAACATCAACAAATATGGTACGATGATTGTTGCGAACATTTTACGAACTCGGGTGATTATCGGCTTATTAGCTTTTGTGGTGTGGTTCAGGTCGTTGCGAGGAGGCCCTGGGCTGAACTTGGCTAGCGGGTAAACAGGAGACAACCATAGAATCGATGAAATTATTCCCTCTGCTGTTCCTCTTGTAAAGGCAGACGTCACTCGCTAAATGGCAGCATATCAACCAGCAATAATAACAACACAATACGAATAACAATAACAAAACAACAGTAACGACGACGACGACGACGACAACGACGACAACAACAACGACACAAACTGATCTGATGGTGATATCCCATCGGATTGCAGGTCACCTGCTAACCTGCAGTAAGCAGATCGCCTACAACAACAACAACAATAAAAACAACAGCGGCCACAAAAACAGCCGATCCCATAATATTGTCTCATCGGGTCGATGGTCGGAACACTAACGCCGGCAAATGCCAAAACAGGCGCACCGCATAGGCAAAGAGACGCCTGATATGCCTCGAATTACAGACAGGCAGCCCGTCGAACAAATACACGACCCGCCATCGAACCGATAAACAAACGACGAAAACACACACATATATATATATATATATATATATATATATATATATATATATATATATATATATATGTGTGTTTGTTTTATATATATAAGTCGATGTGACATCATTGAGTAAACCGAATCGAAGCCAACGTGTCGGCAAACGGCCATCCGCCGCAGTGATATGAGTAAAAAGTGCCCCACAGCCCCACTTCTATAGCGACTTTCCTCTCTGTATGTATATATATATGAATATATATATATATATATATATATAAATATATATATATATATATATATATATATATATATATATATATATATATATATATATATATATACATACATATACATACATGTATATATAGCCGATACGCTTGTCACTCGACTCGATGAGACGCGCTTTGAACGCGAACGGAGGGTCCCTCGGTGTTTTTTTTGGTTGCGTCTTTTTCTCACATAGGGGGGGGGGGCATACATACAACGTATGCTGGCTGGCAGGGAAGGAGTCCAGATTTGACTTCGACAATGTCTGACGGTGCCTGACTGTGGTTTCTGCCTTGTGGTGGTGGGTGGCCGCATCAACACTGGTTGGATGGAACCTTTATGGTTGACTCGCATCGTTGTCCCGCCCGTGGTCGCCGTGTAGATCATAGATCTTGAGCTTGGTGCTCATCGGAATGACGCCCCAGCTGCGTTACTGATGGTGATGATGCTGACGGTGACGATGATTCATGATGATGTTATGTTTGGCGACCATGGCTGCATGAACAGCACCTGCGTTTGTTTGACTGTACTAGCGCGCCGTAACTACCACGATTGCTACTGCGGCTAATAAATACTTTCCAGACAACCACAAAGCTCAGACTACCCCGGTGTGTGTGTGCCTTTGAGACCCCCCCCCCCCCGGAACTGCATCCTAGGCAGGCACTTCCAGGGGCTGGAGAAAATACTTTCTCCGCATTTTTCACCTGGATAGAACTTTGTTAAGCAATCAAACTATTTGTTGGGAGCGGGGGGTCGAGTAGGTTCAGCCACTTTTCGCCCATTTATAAAACTTGTTCGGCTTTGTTCCAAAATGAGGTTGCATTCGTTGTAAGCCTTTTTTGTTTTGGCTACAACAAATCCTTATGGCAGCGTGGAATGGCCAAACAGTCCAAGGACCCACGAGCACGATGGAAGTGTTTTTTGTTTGCTAATGCATAACATACACACGTTTTCAGACATGTTCGAGCACAATACATATATTGCCGGGCGACACCCCGGGGGGGGGGGGATCGAACACACTGCGATCGCGATCGCAATAGCAACAACAACAACAACAACAACAACAACAAGTAGCACCACGACCTTGCTTGGCCCGCTCGAACCTAGCAGAAGAGGCTAAATCGAGGCAAGCCTTTACGTGTATTGACGACACATTTACACACACAAAAACACAGGTACATATGGCTAGACTCCAGGGTACAGCAAACAAGCAGCAAGAGGCACACAAACCATTGAAAACCAATCGCTGTTCTAACGATACGGAGACAGTCGAGAATTTTGCGGCACTTAACTTAATCCGTCGCCGTTAGTCGGCATGGACACACCAACGCTGCTCGGACGGTCTCGATAAAGCTTAAGTGATTTATGGTTATGCTTTTTTATGCTTCCTACAATAGTTAGACGACGTGGTAAGTATAACGTAACGATGCTGTAACAAATATTCGGGTCATAGGCGACAAATAGCAACAAAATATCGTCATTGTCGATAGAAATAGCCATCACTCGTACCACTCCTAACGACACCGAGCAGATCTGCATGGCAGCGCACTGTAATTGGTAGGTTGCTATGTCAAATAGTGCTCACAGTGCGCCGAAGAGTCGACGAAAATTGATATATATATATATATATATATATATTTATATATATATATATATATATATATATATATTATATATTTATATATTTATATATTTATATATTTATATATTTATATATTTATATATTTATATATTTATATATTTATATATTTATATATATATATATATATAAGTGTTGGACAAAGATCCACAACCAAACCAGCCAAGAACAGAAGCGGCTATCGCAACGCTAAGCAAAAATTCCAACGGTTTTCCAACCCACTGATTGACACCTATCAAATGCTCGACCTAGCCTCGCAAAGACCAAGCAGAAATAATACTGGTATTTGAAAACATCTCTAGTTCAACTATAACTGCTGTATAGCTTGCACTTGGTTCCGTCTGCTAAAAGAGACGGGGGAGTTATACACACACATAAATATATGTATGTATATATATATATATATATATATATATATATATATATATATATATACAAGTGGTATGTGGAAGCGGAATGGAAGTACACATAGAGGAGGATCTCTACTTGGGCTGGCCGTCCTTCGGGCTGCTAGGAGTCGCACCGTTCGGACACAGAATCCGTCTAAAAGTGCGCCGTTCTTGTAGAGGTCTTTACCTCGGACACACGACCGTCGTCACCATTATCTACCAAGCTCCAGGAAGCTTTACTTCATACGACGACATGATTGTTGTTGCAATTCTCACAAGCTGTTTTCTCATAGACTTGCTTTTCTCATAGATCTGCGCGCTACTTGTTACGCTCACTAATGGGGCCATGGATCTGCCTCGCGGTCTCCAACGGAAAGCGGCAGTAGCACGTAATGTCGGAGTCTTGGTAAAACGCCTACGGTGTGCTCATTCATACACTTATAGGCTAACTACCTTCACAAGGTATGTACGATAATCATTCAAATGATTGCAATTACTATCATTACAGTAAAAACTTTTTTGGTCTTTTTAATGACATTGCTATTATTAGCTTTAGACGCGTTAACGAGTACCAATACAATGTGCACGACACGGCTTCTGCCGCAATAAATTGACAACAACGACAGTCGCCAAAACAAGGCCGTCGTCGTCGTGGTAGTAATTATTATTAAATACTTATTAATTAAGGGCTGCGTTAAGCATGGACTGGTCAACAGTATTAGTAATAGTTGTTGTTGTCGTAGTGGTAGTAGCAAAAGGTTGCGTAGTAGCAATCGGCGTTGATCACGTCTTCGTTACGAACCAAAAGACATAAGGGTGTCAGTTTAAGGGCCTCGACCCACAGACCAACAGACATTTGTTACTTGTTTATACCTGTTCACCGCTCATTATCCGTTCGTAAATGAGCATGTAGTTGGTTAAGTAATCGGTCGTCATAGCAGTAGTGACTGCATAGACAGTAGCTCACTAATTGGCTAGTTAATTCTTTGCGACTTCGACGTTTGTCGAACCTACCTGTAACTCTAGCGAATACTGGCCGATGCAGCGGTGATCTCGTCTTCCGGTATGTGTCGTTCTTTGTAATTTCTTTGAATAACCTAACCCTTACTCTTTAGGTTTTCTATTGCTGGTATCCTATAGCCTTCTTTCTTACCTCCATGCTTGATCTTCCTTTTAGTTAATCTAGTTAATATTCACCAACAATGCTGATCACATCGTCACGGCCGTCAACCGCATCAGTCAAACACGGCCACATTAATAAATGGCACACCTATCGCGGCCATACCCAAACACAGACAAACACGACAACGATATGGTGATGACAATGTTTGACACAAGACTCAACGCATTGCAGCATGGAGTGTCACTGCCATTATCAATATTGCAATAATAATGAGAATTATTATTATTATTATTATTATTGTGGCTACGACGTTTCTCCTACCAGCATTTCGTTGATAAGTTTATTCGTCATGGTGTTCACATTGTCACTCATAGTATCCTTCCCTTCATTCCTTCGTTCATTCGCATTTAGCTTCATCTGCATTCTCATCACTTATGAATCACTTACGGTCTCACAGCAATGTACAATTAAACGTTCGGACATAACAACATCAACGAGATGCTAATAGAAAATATTACTCGTATAGTTGTTACGTATCATTATTATGATTATTACGTATGATACTACTGCCATAACGAGAAAGAAAGAGAGGGTGGCGTTGCCGCTGGCTTTCGTCGCAGGCGCCATTGTTTTGCCTGGTTTGACCAGTTGACGACCACTGGGGCCACAGACCAGCAGCAAAGCAATGTGAATGAACCCCATTGTCTGACCAACAACCCCCCCCCCCCAACGTAACCCACCACCCTGATAACAATTGACAACAATAATGCTGTCATCGTACTCGGCGACGCCGGCATCCCCCGTGCTACCGCAATCGACAATGATACAAGACCGGGCCACGCTTCGCACGTGTGGAATTTGCATCGCATAGTATAGACGCAAACGGGCCAAATAGAAATCGAGAAGATGAGAAGAAGGAAGGAAGCCTGTTGTCTGTCCATTGAGGTCCTGTTGTCTCTCCACTGAGGTGTTCTAAGGTCTGTCCACTGAGGTGTTCGTATCGAGAGGCTACTTGGCAGGCTCGGTGGTACTGTTGGCGACTATGGTAGCTTAAGTCGGTGGCGTTGTTGGCGCTAAATCTCCCTCGCACTGCATTACGACTACTAACAGTTCGTTCTCACCGAAATTCGTTACGGTTACCAGCTATACACTGTACCATAGGTACAGCTATACCTGAACCTAGTCCACGACAGGGCAGATTCTTCTATGTGCTGCATTAGTATCATTGTTTCGAGCCGCACGATGGCGGTGCAAAACATACTTTTAAGATACCGCTAAGATATTATTCTTGAGTCGAATCGGCTGTGTTGGCGCTGTGTCTATGGACCTAGCTATCCTGCGCCGAGCTTGTCAACGATGTGCCTTTCAAAAAGCCGAACTCAGAGCTGATGGAGCATGTGGCCTCTTGGGAGTTTGTTAAGCAGACAAAGTCATTATAAATCAAAAGGATGATCTTCGACGTTGATTTGCATCTCGCCCAGAAAATATGAATGTATTTTAACTAGATGACTTAGGCCTAGATTAAGTATTAGTATCATCATCATCATCTAGTGGTACGGGGTATATTCGCCAACAAGAGGTGAACAGGGTCAGTGGAATTTTGGTCAGTGACGCGCATTTATCCCCTATGAATAGCCTCACATTGTCTCTTTTTCTCACTTCAACGCCGCCATCTTGGTTAGCACCAGTGCAATCCTAATCATATGACAGCCGTCCTTTTCACCCCTAGGCGTTCTCGTACGGTTTGTTCATCATTTTGACCCCTCTCCCGCCCCCAACTGTGCGTTTTAGAGCGGTCAAACCAAATTCCAAATTGTGTTGTCGAGAGAAATTCACGCCATCTTTCTCTGTCGATCTTGCTAATACAGCGACCTTCCTAACCAAACTTAAACATAATCTTTATGCGTAGCTACCAGCTGTAGATCGTGAAATCGTGTATAGTCGGGACAATTCGGATACTACTTTGTACGTAGTTTCCGTAGTGCTGTTATTACTGCTACCGCGGCCAATGAAACTCGCTTTTGAATCGTCACTCCTTGTCGTCGGTAACTGGTGTTGGTGTGGTTGTCGTTGTTGTTGTGGTTGTCGTCGTCGTCGTGCTCATGGTGTGCCGCCTCTCTCTCTCTCTCTCTCTCTCTCTCTCTATACAGCATGATTTGAGCAGTTTGAGCGTAAGAGTAAGAACTTATTATTAGCTAACAAAGCGTGCAGGCGTCTGTGTCTGCCTCTCAGACGACTGTCCGCGGGGCATCATCGTCCATAGCCGGGCGATGCCCCCTCCTTCCTTCCTTCCTTCACTTGTACGTTGTTCTGTTCGGTTCAGTTCCGTCCTTCGTCCCGTCTGCCCGCGTCGGTACGGTCTTCTCCGTCGTTCATGAGGATGTCGCCAACCTCATACCGTAACCGCCTCATACCGGCCAGCGCTTGGCGACATCTTCTTGGCCCACAGAGCCAAGCGGCAAGCGAAGAAGCCTCTTGTCCCGCTTGGTCGCCACCGTCGAAGTTGTTGCGTGCCGTCATGATGAAGTAGGGGCGACTCTCGTAACAACTGCAGAAACTCAATTCTCTTTTATTCTTTGTTAGTCGTTTTCTTCTTCTTCTTCTTCATCCTCTTCTGCATCTCCTCCGGATTATTCTGCTTCATTCTTTGATTCGTCCGGTAACTACGTTAAGATTTAAAGGTTAGCGGAGAGAGAGATTGTTGTAGTAGAAAGAGGAGCGGGCAGCAAGCAAGCAAGCATGTGCGCGGGCCACATATACAGAAGCCAACGCCAGAGAACGTAATGAGCAGGTTAGTCGACGACGACGACAACGACGAGGGGCCACTAGTATAGTAATAGTAGACACACAGATCGGCGGTTGTTGGGGCGAGTTGGGCGTCTTTGCTGTACGGCTGGGACTCGACTGCGACGGTAGCTGGGAGCCAGGCGGCGGCGTCACCGTCGTCGTCACTGGCTGAACCCGAAATCTAGATCTGGATCGCCATTCTTTGTTTTCATCTCCTGCAGTTTGTGTTTCTTTGGTGTTTTCTGTTCTTTTTCTTCTTCTGCTAGCTGTTGCTCGATGCCTCTTTCTCCACCTAAATCGTCATCAGCTGGCTCGCCCGCGTTCCTACCAGCCTGGCGTTCGCCGACCTATCTTCTGCTATCTATATGCTCGTTGCCCCCTACAGTATATATCATGCACTGGCTGTGGAAAGGGTAGTATGGAGCAGTAACCCCCCCCCCCCTCCTATTTACAAACAAATAGCAGTAAGATATCGTAGTAATGAACAAATACATAGATAAAGTATCTTGCAGCGTGTAGTAGTAAGTAGTAGCGTGTTGCTCCGACACTCTACGACATGATACGCGCTCACGGCAGAGCACCTGCGATAACGATACCTGTCGGGGGTGCCACAACGTACCCCCCCCCCTTCTCCCTCCCACCCGCGCGTTGGGAATAGGCATACAAGAACGAACAGGGAGAGCAAAAATCACAGATAAACATTAGAGAACAACGACCGCGATCACACACAAAGCGGCAAGCACAAAGTTCGACTCGTCGTAGATCGGCCAAATGCTTGTTAACCCACCTATTGCCGAACGCCAGCTGAAAACACCCCAACACGTAACAACAATAGAATAATAGCAGCGGGGCTAGCTAGTTAGCCAAACAACTTATATAAATATACACAATTCGTATATATATATATATATATATGCCCGATAATAGTGTCACTATTTCGGCCGCCGCCAAAGAACGAGTATATATATACAAACATACATAAACAAGTATGCCTAGGTGCCTACAGGTCCACAGAAAAACCTACTTGACTCTGAACTAATCACACAAATAAAAGGTGACGCTGACACATCAATGGGTATTCCCGAACGGCAAGGAAATGTATATATACGAGTATATATATATATATATATATAGAGAGAGAGAGAGAGAGAGAGAGAGAGAACATTATGGCAATAGAAAATACCGGAATAGAGCGGCATGCACAATGCGGTAATCGCCGATTGACTCGATAACAATATTAGTACTAATAACAATAACAATAATAATAATAATAATAATAATAATAATAATGATGTAATTTTGCTCGTCGCCCGCATATGGCGACTCCCGCAGCGTCAATAGCGCTCCATCTAGCTGTGTCCATTCGTCGGTCATCGATCATCGATCTTTCTGCCAGTAGTATTCCTGAATTCATCTTGTCCTGCAGTCCGCCGATGTGAACGAGACAGGAAACAAGGCACATTTGTGTTAATTTCGTCCTTTTTGCCGCCAACGCCTGAGAGGGTGAGTCTAGAGACTAGAGTAGACTAGAAGGACGCCGACTGACGCACAGCTCCAGCTGCCGTCTGATATCGATCGGCCTAACGGCATAACACGCTTGTTTGACTGATTGGATAATAACTTGAGCAGCCAACAACAACAACAACAACAACAATTCCCTTTCTTCCCCTTTTTCTTCTGCTCTTCCAAGTCCACGCGTTTATTCAGATGTCAACAAACGGGGCGTCGGTGACAGCAAGGACTATGATAATTCCTAAAACCTCCCAACAAAAACGACGACGACGACGATGATGATGATGGCGGTGATGATGATGGTGATGATGGCGATGATGAACAGGGACAACAATGGCGGTAACGGGGCAGCTGCCTAGTAAAGCGAGTTGTCTTACTCTAATCGTGACCACCAGCAGCAGCAGTGTTCGACGGCTGGCCGACCAACCGGCCAGCCCAATGAGTCGACCGAAAGGTCCACCAAAGGTCCACACACCGACAAGGACATCAACAACAACATCAATAATAATCACTAGGCCCATCATCATCATCATCATTCTCCTCATCATCATCGTAATAACAGTAGCAGTGGGGGTTCCAGCAGCTCCATAAGCAGTTACTACCACACACGAACACACACAGAAAGAGAGAGAAAGAGCCATGATGACGAGGTTGTTGTGGTATTACGTATTACGCCGTGTAGTCCTCATCGCTGATCGTCTGCGATGAGTCATCATCCTTTTCTCTAAGTTTTCGCTCTCCCCCCTCTCTCTCTCTCTCTCTCTGTTGTTGCCCATATATATATATATATATATATTCTTCTCTCTCCTCTATAGTCTGCGTGTCTACCACCATTGTCGTTGGTGGACGAAAACGACGAGTTGATTGCTGTCATCGTCATCGTCGTCGCCGTCTGAGGATTGTTCAGTCGTGCGACGCTTGTGTTGTTGTTGTTGTTGTTGTTATTCCTATTGCTAGACAACAGCGTTGACCGTCGGTGTCTTTAGGAATCGAGTCTGGACGCGGGAGAATCGCCCGATTGTCGCACCGCCCCAACAACACCAACAACAACAACAGCAGCAGCAGCAGCAGCAGCAACAACAACAACAACAGCGGTAGCGCCAAGACCACGCCTGAAACAGCAGCAGCAGCAGCCGAGCAACAACAGCAGGAGTGCGAGCGGCGGTGATTTTGCAGCGGCAGACTTTGAACCGGGCCTGCCTGAAGACGGGTCAACTACAGCGGCCCACCGACTCCGCACTCTCGGATGACGCCGTTCGGCGGACAAAAGCTGACGACGATAGTGGTACTGCTAGAGGTGGTTGGCGGCCGCGGTGACGGCGGCGGCAGCGGCAGCGGCTGCTGTTGCTGCTACAGGAGCAGCAGTTATGACAAAGAACAACAACAGCAACAATCAGAAACAGAACAACAGCAACAACGGCGGCGACATCGAGAAAAACAATGCCGATGAAGTTAATTCGCTCGTTCGTATGCGCCGGTTCATTGCTTGATTCTCTTGAACTGGCCCGGTGAATGCGTGGACGGACGAAAAATCAATAGACGTAGAGAACAAAAAAACAGTTAAAAATGGGGCAAGCACACCTCGCTGCCAGAAATCCATCGTCCTTGGAAGACGAAGACAACAACAACGACAAGAACTAAAACAACAAGAACTACAACAACAAGAACGACAAGAACTACAACAACAGCAATAACAACAACACAATGCAAATAGAAGATAGATGGATACATACCTAGCTAGATAGACAGATACATAGATAGATAGGTGTTCCTCTTCTTCGAAGTGCTCTTGTCACACCCGGTCCACGCCTATTCTTTCTTCCTTTCCCCACCCTCGCTCCCTTCTTCCCCGATTCATCAGAGTGAATCTTCTTTAGTACCAGCAGTAGCCGGCTGAGAGTGGAGTGCTGGAGTGGAGGGCTGGTCGGAGATGATCCCCCCGAACGAACAGGGCCGAAGGGCTGGGTACTCCTTGACCATCATCAACAGAGCTCCACTCACGCCACGATCGCTACAGCCGCCGCCACCACCACCACTACTGCTACTACTACCACAAAAAAAAGTAAAGTTTTCGGGCTAACCCTCGGCCAAGATTTAACGTTGGCCACGGTACTGTTTTTCACATTGCTCTTTATAGACGGACCCCTATAAATACAAATGTAGGGCAACGGTGGGGCTCGAACCCGCGCACCTATCTAGTGTCTCCTCCGGTTGCGAGTAGGCGCAGACTTGAGCCACCACCAGGCCACCGGGCTCGATTACTACTGCTACTACTAAGTAAAGTTTTCGGGCTGACCCTCAGCCAAGATTTAACGTCCACAGAACTGTTTTTTACATTGCTCTTCATAGACGGACGGCCCCCATAAATACACATGTGGGGCAACGGTGGGGCTCGAACCCGTGCACTTATGTGTCTCCTCCGGTTGCGAGTAAGCGCAGACTTAAGCCACCACCGGGCTCGACCACTGCTGCTACTACTACCACTACTTTTACTACTAATACTACGATACGCTCGTCGCCAATTCTCTAGTGCAACTTAGCTCGGCTTTGGGGATAGCAGGCTGATGAGTAAGTAGGCACTTTATAACGCCTACACGATAACGTCAAATAAGAAGCGAACCACCGAGAGAGAGGGAAAGGGAGAGAGAGAGATTGCAAGAGAACAGCCAACCAACAAAGAGGAAGATCATGCGAACAATGTAGAATGAAGGCGAGGTGTCACTACTCGCGGAGGAGTAAAACTACCTGCAGCGAGCAGTCTATAGAGCCCTTCAGCCCACTCCACCCGACGCAGTGTTCCGCGGCCGCGTGCCCCCCGCCGTCGCATCCGCTGTATTCGTCGCCGTCGTCGTCGTCATTTTCTTCTCTGTCACAACAGCAAGATTCTCCTCTGTCACTACAACGCGATGATCGTCTGTCACGTGGTGGTAGTGGCACCGGCAGCCTATGACCGCTCAGCCACTGCCAGCCGTCAGCAGCCGTCCGAAGAAGCGATGCATGCATACAGCCACAAACACAGACTCTGATAGGCTGCCAGCCAGCCAGACAGACACCAGACAGACAGACTATATGAAACAGAACTACTACACAAGACTGGTCATGATGATCATATACAGACAGTACGTATGCAGACAGCCAGGCATGCAGAACGTCGGACGTCGAGGAACGCGACGCCGACGACGCTGACGACGACGACGACACCAGCGGAGTCGACTCGAGTGGAGAAAGACAATGTCGACGACAGCTATCAGCGACGATCAGACGACGATGACGACGACGCCAATAATAATAATACAACGACAACTATACGAATGAGAGCAGCGGCACCGGAACCGACAGCGATACCAACGCCATCACCGCGGCAGCAGCAGCAGAAGCACTAACAACAACAACAACAACAACTACAACGATAACAATAGCAGCAACAACTACAACAACAACAACAGTAATGGCTCCCGCTGTACCCACCCCCGCCGTGGGGGGCAACAACGTCTACACGACAGCAGCAGCACCAGAATCAGAAAACGACCGCAAGAACAGCTCCACCAGCAAAAGAGAGTAGTAACCAAGACACCTACAACTCAGTAATTCAAGAAATACATTAACAGCAGCAGCAGCAACAACAACAGGCTCTAAAAGAATGCACAGTTTGGAAAACCTACCGTCAAAGGTACCAGCAAGTGAGGGCGGGATAGAACTGCAACGCACATACACAGAGAGAGATAGAGAGAGAGAGTCGATGTTGATGTTTGCTCGCGCACTCGTGGTCTCGTTGAGAGACGTTGAGTACAACCCTTCATGCAACAACAAGCGTGGTCTTATATTGGGTTATGCGAACGCCCGGACCCCGGACTGATTGACGAATCATCTATCAGCAAAGATCAACATCAAAATCATCGCGCTCGTCCCCTCACCGTAGCAGCCGAAGCGGTTGGAATGAATCCTGTGCGACATACGTGACGCGAAAAAAATTATTATATATATATATATATATATATATATATATATATGTAGTCGCCAGGAAACTGCAGTTCCTACAGTTTGCTTTTGTGTTGTTCCAGCTGTTGTCGTCGGCGTCGCAAGTGTGCCGATCCGATAGCCTCAACTTTGGCCTTCCGAGCAGAAGGAGAGGCCGAACACTGTCTCGACAAATTCTGTTAACGCTGCTCTTAAGAAACAACAACCAATGTATGTATGTATATATATATATATAAATGCGAGAAAGAGACGACATTTTTTCGATTGTTGGATTTATCATCTCAGATATCGCTTCGCATACATTTGGGATTCTATAGGCACATACCATACAGGCCAAAATACGACTATCGGAATGCATCGTTGCAAAATGACCGTGAAAGTATATATATATATATATAGGTAAGTCTACGCGCATTCTTAAATATTTCTTCGTGTGTTCCGAGTGAGATAAAACGATAGTCACAGTGAACTCTGAGGGAAGAAGCAAACCATGGAATAGCATGTATGTTTTAAATAATAATAATAATATTACTAGTAAATTTTGTTGAACAACTGTTCTAGCTGTAAAGTTTATGACATTGAATCAACTATGCGGGCTCAACTATACGGGTTACCAACCCTTTCACAAGCAAATGAGTTTACTCAGGGGACATGCATGTACGTATAGGAGGCTAACTCGTATTGCTACCTGGTAAGCTTCGTGGCGACTTCGTGGATAGAAACTATCTCTCACTCTAGCTAATTATTTCACTCGGAAGGACTCGTCGACATCACGGACAACGAAAAATAACATCCGAACGGTGTTAAAAACGACAAGCTGTTGTTAATAAATATTAATACCGACAGAAGCTCCCATTTCAAACAGCACACAAACACATGTGGTTAATTAATAAGTCAGCAGCAGCAGCAGCACAGCGTCCTTTGATCGCTTCGGTCGGTCGCGCACACGGTCCCTCCCTACCTACCTCCTCTACTCAATAAACGTTGCTGGAGGCAAAGAGCGCTAAATGAACAGCAGAAAAAATAGACTCGACTCGAGTGCACAGGATGTATATATATATATATATATATATATATAGGGAGAAAGATACAGAGAGAAGAATTGGCACATTCGCCTAAATTTGACGGTCAAATACTGGTCTACCAATTTTCAAGGTTATATATATATGTGTGTGTCTGTGTGTGTGCGTATGCGCCTATCGCCTTGGCGAAACGTCATAACAGAAGGCCGTAAAACGGTGTTCTCTCATAGCACCGTCTCCCATTGTCCATCCATCATTGAGGTGGGCCGTGTCGCACTATCGCGCGCATAAATGTCAGAGCAAAACATACGGGAAAACAATACTTTATAAATATATATATATATATATATATATATATATATGTGCGCGCGATATGTATGCGCTACATCAATACGTGCCAGCATACAGCAAACACCTGTAGTCATAATATACACAGCACAGTCTCTCTCTCTCCGAAACGACAAGGCTAAACTCGTCCCGCGCGCGTCCGATGGCTCTAGCGGAGATGGCGGATAGCATGCAGGAGTTATCACAACACTGACCGGGTGGGCGCAGCAGTGCTGTGACGATGATGATAATCAGCTGCAGCAGACCGCAGTCTACTTTCGAGTAAGAGAATGGAGCAGCGAAGAGGAAGAAGATCAAGAAGCCGAAGAAACACAGAAACGCGGCCGCCGAATATCGGCGAACAGATCGAACCGGCAGAGAAGAAACAGAGGAAAACTAGACGGCGCAAAAACAACGCACGAGAACAAGGAACGACGAGTACAGGGTCGATGCGGTCGCCGCATGCATCAGGCGACGGTGACGAAAATGATACCAAGTCGTATGGCAGGACCGACGCAGCAACGAGGCACGAACAGATTCGTATCTGAAATACTGATAGGCGGAGGATGAAGAGGAAAAGGAGAAATAGAAGATGGCCGTCGTCGTCGTCGTCTTCTCTCGCTGAACACAACAATGACCGATCCAACCTCGATCGACCTCGCCTGGCCGATGAAGCCCGTTCCGTTCGTCTCTCCCCCCTTCTCAAAAAGGCAAGGAACCAATCGATCGCTAGATCGATCGATCCTCATAGATAAACTGCTTCTCTCTCTGTGTATATATATATATATATATATTTCGCTCTCTTTCGGTCGTTATCTCGCTATCATCACCACGATGGCGATGACAACATGACGAAATTCGAGCGAGCTCGTCACATTACCCCACGCTACAAATATCAAACAACAAATACACGCTATTTTATTTCGTTGTGCATCGTTATTAGCTATTATATATATATATATATATATATATATAATGATTGTTTCTTATCAGCAACATTAAATTGCTTTCTTCTCACAGCGCCCTCTTCGTTGGTGTTGTGCTGCTACAGATTCTGTTGTGATACTGCTGTTCCTGCTGCTACTGTCAATACGAAATGAAGTGCACTGGACAGCTCTTAGTTGAAGCAGAAGAAGAAGAAGACGAAAAAGAACAACAAGGAGAAGAAGAAAGGGAAAAGTATGAAAAGACGACGACGACGACGAAAAAGCCCCCCCCCCCCCCCCCCCGTCCTCCGCCCAGCCGCCGCTTGGCAGCAAACGTCTAGATATCTAGCTATTTGGATATCTATCCAGCCAACGACAGTCTGGCTGCGGCGGAGCGAACGGACGGGCGAGGCAAACTGGCTGACGACTGGCGGACAGTTTCTTACTTGTTGGCTTGCCGACCAACCGTAGTACGTGCACAGACAACAACAACAACAACAACAACAACTACAACGAAACCAACAACATCGACAACAACAACAATAACCACAACAGCAGCAGCAGCAACAACAACAACAACAACACCAACAACAACAACAGCAGCAACAACAATAACGACAACAGCAGCAACAACAACACCAACAACAACGACAACAACAAGGACGACAACAACACCAACAACAACGACAACAACAAGGACGACAACAACAACAACAACACCAACAGCAACAACAACGACAACGACAAAGTCAGATGGGCCCCAGAAAAACAAGGCTTAACTGTCGTCGCCACCATCGCTACCACTACCAATAGCGCTGCTGCTGCCATCGCCGACGACGACGACACCAGAGAAAGGCCGGCATCACCAGCAGAAGCAGCGACATCGGCCACTTCAGTTTCTGCTACTCTGCTGCTGCTGTTGGTGTTGTTGTTGTTGTTGTTGCCGACACCGCCGCTGCGATTGTCCTCGCGATTGTGCCCGGATGACTGTCTTTTTGCCGCTACTGCTTCTGACTTCTGATGTAGTCCCTCACCGGGTAGACTCGCACTGAAGACGCAGTGTCTATCGTCCACCACACGGCCGCCCCGCCGAGAGTCGGGCCCAAACAATCGGGTGTCAAGAAGAAGAAAGAGTTCGCTGCTGTACTTCGTTCAATTCTGCAGACCCATGCATTCGGCGTTCATGCCGTTCATCTCATCACCATCAACAACACGGCATGGTGCGCCGCCACTTTGTTCTACTACTACTAAGTGTCCCCACTTACGGCAGTCTTACTATATATTTATATATATATATATACTTACGGCAGTCTTAGTATATATATATATATATATATATATATATATATATATATATATATATATATATATATATATATAGAAAGAAAGAATTGTAGTGATGGACAATAAACATCGCTAAAGCCTACAGAAAATGTATCACCTCAGAAACACACCTTGCCACACACTGTGACAAGGAATCAGATACAGAAACGAGAACTTGACCTGGGCAATGTTTCAAACAATCGAAATAATAATCGAGATAAATTGTTTTCGCAGACATCGTGGTATATGGGTAAGCGTGCGTACGCATGTAGGTATTATGACAACGCTTAAACAGTTCTGCACAAATCGAATCTTAAACAAGACAATTGCGTTTTTGGAGTGTTGGCCAAAACAAGCCACCAACAAATGTCTAGCCAGAAGATTCGCTAGAGCACAGCAAAGACGCTGATAGGCTGTTCCAACAGCCAATAAATCTGTACCTACCTGCAGACTAGAAAACATCAAGAAAAGGTGTACTAAAGTGACACCGTAGCCAAACATGATTTCAACGTGAACGATATTGCGTATACCGGGTCCGCGTGCTACACGTGACAGCAGCAAACACTTTGTACCTCTGCAGCGTTCACCATGCGTGACTTGCTGCGCAAAAACATCTTAAATACCCGCACCTACTCCGCCGCCTTTCCCTATCTCACACTGAAACTGGCTGCATATTGGCTTTTCCTTCTAAACGACTGCTGATACTAGAACATGTCACCTGAAGTTGACGGCTACAATGTTGCTTTGAAGTGGTATAGGTTATTGGCCTATATGCAATGCACGTCACCATAATAATAAAAATAATAATAATAATAATAAATTAGAAAACGTATAGAAGACGTTACGGGCGATCGACACGAGGCCACGTTTTTGATACAGATGATGTATTTGACCGTCTGTAGGCGGAACGTGGCTTCTATCATGCAGGCTTCTATCATCCTGTAGGCGCTATGAATTGACGGTATGGCTGAGCTCAAACAGTACGGCAAAGACTAAGCCAACAGATGATTTGTTAGATTAGAGCCGGATTACCTCACATTACGCATTGGGAACGATGATGATCAGCAACCGCCGATGGAACGTAGACGCCTCCACGCTCGACGCGGATATGAAAAGCCAACGCACTAAATACGTCGTCATTCCTCGACAACACGAAACGTGTATGTGCATTCTATAAAATCGGGTTGACTAAAAGTTTCCACGGCATTGGCCATACTGGATAGTGCGTCCCACAAGTTTCAACAGAGAGACAATTTTTTTATACTTCCTTTTTAATGATTCCTAATTAGATTTAGAGATACTAGCATTGTGGCTATATATATATATATATATATATATATATATATATATATATATATATATATATATATATATATATTGTACCGTATAAGTGACCAGAGCGAAAGTAAAGAATGGCTTTTGGACTCGATGTCATACCATTCCATTGTAGGGGCGGCGGCGAGTATGCAACAGGGTCCGTGAAAAATAGTGACAGACGCGCACTAAGTCGTATAGAGAGCTGCAGCGGCCACAGCAGCAGCACCAGCAGAAACAGCAGTAGCATTTAAACGTGTCAACTAAACAATGTTAATTTACAATTTCCCACTTTTCTTCGCCGAGTTCTCGTTGTCTGTCGTTCTTTCTGCCGGTCGCTTGGTCGGTGTGTCGTTCATCTCTCTGTCGTTTTCCGGGCGGGCCTAACAGGCCATGTCTGTCATTACTGGTTTTGCTTTTCCACCTTTCTACCTTTCCGCCGCTGATGTTCGTTGTTGAGCCGGCACAGAGACCGCGGAACAGACGAGACCCGGTGGACTCGTTCGAGGGCCTGTGAACGTAGCCGGGTTCTCCGCCGGGCCAAATAGACTCATCCACCGCTGCTGCTCTAGCTCTAGAGAGACCACCGCTAGCTAACACTGCACAAATAATAGGCCCTGAAAAACAGCCCGCCCGCAGCAGTTACTACCGGCAATGCAAAGCGTAATAGCCAGCCTTTAGGCAGGCCAACTAGGCAACTCCGGCCTCTGCGCGTCGTCGAAGCGGCCCGGCCTAAACGAGAGAGTGGTGGGCAGTTGTAGTCTGCCGCTCTCGGAGACACGATAGCGGAAGACATCCGAGCTGCTCTGTAGAGAATCAATCGCCCCAATCGCGTCGTCTTTCGTCGCCGTTTGCCACAATGACCGGCTGACCAGACTCGCAAACCGTGGCCTGACTTTAGCTGCTACGACTGTAACAACTATTACTACGGTGATCACTACCACTACATATATATATATATATATATATACCTGGGATCTTTCAACTTTGAAATCAATCTAAAAAGTGAACGAGTTAACCGATTTTGCTCATTTAAAATGTTGTTAGCTCCGTTGTTAGCTACAAAACTCCCCTATATCTAAATTAGACTATCGAGATTCCGACTCGGTGGCAAAACACCTCTCGTTTCTGCATCTCGACGAATGTCAACAAGCGTGTTTTACTGCTTCTGGTGAAGTGAATTTATTTCCGTGCCGAGTTGAGAATAGTTCTGAGTGAAGAAACATTAGAAAGAGAGCACTGCAGATACCCCGCCCCTCCCCCTCCCCCCCGATAAAAAAAGCGGCCCAAGCGACAACTTAATTTTAATGAACGATGCCCGGTGCAGGCGGAATTGGTCGCCAACTATGACGAGCGACCGCCTGCAGTGACCTGCACATAGGCAGAACGCACGCGAAGAGGTAGCACTCACTAACGCGAGTAACAGATCATAAGGATGGGTCCAACGTTTAATCTCCACCCCTCCGCCCACTCTTTGTATGTCTCCTCTTATCACCCACTTCCCCAAACCTCAATTTTGCTCGGTTTCCCCAGTTCTCCTTGAGGTAGATGAACCGATAAATGTACATACGCGTGAGTGGGGCGCGCGTAATAGAACCACACCCTATAGAGTCACACAGCAGGACACCAACAGCAGCAGCACTGTGTATTGATTGAACTCTGTGCTGCCGTCCACCTTCGCAGTGTTGCTAACTTTTACATCGTTGTGTTTTCGATATATTTCCCTCTGTATTTTTCATTTGCCAATTTGCCATTGTCATTCCAATCCATAATTCATACGCATACAGATTCACCTCACTTGTCTTACGAGTCACCTTGCTGAATTAGTACTGCCTCTATCTCTTTCTCTCTCTCTCTCTATATATATATATATATATATATTTATATATATATATATATATATATATATATATATATATATATTTATATGTATATTATTTATATATATATATACACATACGTGAACACAACTAAACAATTCTTCGACTGAGGAACAAAGCGCAAACGCAAGAAAAAGCTCTAGATGATGGGCAAGCGGGAAAAACAGGCCAAACACAATCTAAATCCAGCCTTCTTTCTTTGTTTTGGCTAGTACAAAGCGCAATTGAAAACAATCATCATCGAAGACAATCAATCGTTCAAGCAATGTGTCAATGGCGTCACGGTTGGTGGTGGTTATCGTCGTGGTAATCATCTCGTTAAGAGGCCCGTTGCTAATTCAGAACCTACGTACACACACACACACACTTATATATATATATATATATATATATATATATATATATATGAACGTGGCCGCAAGTTCATCCCCAACTGAACCCTAACTATTACTACAGCTGCTGCTCGTAGCTAGTCCGTCTACAGATTAAATCCATCCGTTGCTGCTGTTTGTGGTTCATAAGAGAATATAGGTTATCTAATTCACTACCTACAGCCCGCCGCATACGAGTGCAGGCGATGTATATATACTTCGATGTAATGCCAAAGTAATACCGAGCCTGGGGGGGTGGGGAGGAATCCGGGTTTAGTGGGTTTGCGAGTCTCACACTAGTCACGCAGGCTGCTAGTGGCGCATGTGCATCATGCATTCCCGAAACCTCCCAAAAAAAAAGAGTGCAGGCGAGAGATCACTGCTGCCCTGACACGATGAAAGCCAGACAGAACGAGAGACAGACAGACAGAGAGGGTGAGATCGCTCAGCCGACGGTCAGCGATGGAAGCTCACTTAAACAAACAACCGAACCAACTCAGACAGACAGACTTATACAGAGAGAAAGCGAGAGAGAGAGAGAGAGACATAGAGAGATAATCCCACAGCAATCGGGACAACGAAAAAGGAGGACACAGAATTGTCTACCAGTTATTCATGCAAATGCCCAAACACCCACCCCCCTAGCCTGTAAACATACGATGCACGTTTACATGGCGCTACATACACATTTCGACGTGACGTTGCTGCGCTACGACGCTATGCGAAGCCTCGCATAGCGTCGTCGTCGTCATATCACGCGTAAACACGGCAAAACACAACCAAACACATACGTATGCACACGTGTATACATACATACGTCTACGTATAAACCTAACAATAAACAGAAGCATACACGTGAACCAACAACAAGTCCATACCAATGAGGAATCAGCAGTTCGCCTATGTATATATATATATATATATATATATATATATTAGTGTGAACAAATTAGTAGTAGTTCGTAACTAGCGCTTAGAACTTAGCTTTATTTTTGTAATTGATTAATAAAAAAACACGTCTATCCGAACATGTTCACGCTGACGAGTGCTAATGGCAAAATGGATCAAGTTGAAATGCATAGGGGACTTACGAAGAATTGACTAAAAAACGAGAAAACACTTCATATAAAACAGAAACGTGAAGAAAAACTCCCTTAAGAAACGATGAAAAGTAGAAGCAGTTCTCAGTATTATATATCTAAGAGTCATATGGTGACGGTAGAATGGCGGTAATAAAATTTCACCCAGGCGCCCATAAGAAGACGCAAGTTGGACTTATGGCGGTACAAAAAGCCACACCCGTCGCACAGCTTCCAAAAATATCGTAATTTACTCATAACACATTTGTTGTTCGTTAGCGGCGTCGGATATCATTTGTTGACGCAAAAATGCTCGTACTTAAAAATATCTCTTAATTGAATAATCTTCTGAACCAACGTCAATCACGAAAATAAAGGTAAGTTTTAAGCGCTAATTACGATTAGTGCTTCTACACATTATTAACTGTCTGATGGCAGATAAGTTTCATTCCGTTCATATCGACACCATAGCCGTACACGGAGGGCTAAACTAACAACACCGTGGCCAAGCGCATAATACCGATCAAAACGTACACTTGTAACCTAAATATTGTTGTCGATTGCTGCCACAGAGTTGGCTGAGACTTCAGTAGAGCAGCCGGATAAGCATTAGGAAAGTTTTCCCCTGGAGAACGCTGTACCATTCCTCATTAACTTCATTCCGGGTTAACTTCATTTGATCTCCCCCCCCCCCCCCTACCGGCTTTTTCTCTGTATATCTGAGTCTCTCGGTGGTGGCGTTGGACTTTGCCCCGCTGTTGCTGTGACCGAACGCTGCGGTATGCTGCCGCTGTTGTGGTTTGCCTGCGGTTTCCGCATCTAGGCGTTCCATCTCCAACCGAAGCGGCAACCGCGAATACGCCTGACAATAAAAGATACGGTGGCCGGTGCCATCGCATGTACAACGGAACATCAGACATCTGCGCGTTATATATAAATACATATATATATATATATATATATATATATATATATATATATATATATATATATATATATATATAAATATATATATATATATATAAACATGCCTTTGTGTGCTTGCGTGTTGCACTATATGCAACTAACTTGTCGAGAGCTTGCCGTCTATGCACTAAATGCCCAGTGAGTTTGTTGCACTGATAGTATAAGCGTGCGTGAATATGTCAGGAATGCCAGTCACAAACTTCAGCTGACCACGGATTCTCGACTGCCTGTCATATTTATATATATATATATATATATATATATTCCGTAGATATGCGTATGTCTAGCACATATATACGTATATATATATACACAGGGTGAACAGCAAAGTGCTGGTCTTTTGATTCGTTCGCCATTCGTTTTGTAAACCTAAAAACAAAACCACTCGTGTGGGCTTGGATAACAGACTGTCTAGGGTTTATTCATATAAAGCTTTTACGAAAATGGCTGTTCACTGACGGCAGTAGCCAGTGGAATTGGACGGATTGGATCTAGTCGGCATGTGGTTTCAACAAGATAGATTCAAAAGTCACAGCGGGCGCCACGATCGAACTGCTCCGCACAAATTTTCCGGGCCGTATTAGAATAGAATGTGCAACGGTGGGGCTCGAACTCGCGCACCTATGTGTCTCCTCCGGTTGCGAGGCGCAGACTTAATCCACCACGCCACCGGGCTCGACCTACAATGTCTCCTAATCAATCCTCGAGCTAAAAGACCGTATTCGCAAAATTATTAGTGAAATAGACCACCAAATGTGTCAAAATGTCGTCAAAAAACTATGCGAAAGTGGATAGGCTACTGCCTGCATGTGGCAGGAGTGCATTCACCAGATGTTGTATTCCACACATAACAGTAAACTCTGAGATTTACCGTAAAATAACGATAAACTATAAGCATGTATTAAACGTTTCGTTGTATATGAAAACTACCAGCGCAATATATATATATATAAAGGATTCAGCTAAATTAATAAATAGAGAAGTTGTTAGTAATATATATATATATATATATAGCTCTGTCGTTACTAACAATTTCTTCATTTATTCATTTTGCCCTTTATTCGACATTGCTCCCACGCAGATTTCGGATCCGGCGGGCCATCGGCTTTGTGTTCTCATGATCGTACTCAAAGCAGTGATAACAGTTCAACGCCAAAATAGTACCACTAAGGTTGCTACTACTATAAGAAGACCGCCAACAACTGCATTAACAGCAACAGCCACGGCGCTTTAAGGATAGTCAAATGCACAGTCCACAACACCGCTATCACGCGGATACGAAACTTTTACTAGACAGTAAAAGCGAACAGTACAACGACGTCTCGTCATACGAGGGGAAAACACCAAAACGCAACCGAAACAACGACAGCCGTACTTAACCAAATGTAAATAAAGATCGAATGGAATGGCCGGGATATCATCAACATCCTTCTCAACATCAACGTCACCATAAACAATTCATCAGCACAAACAACAAGCAAATACGCGTGCGAACAAGAAATGCCACCTGTTAAGTGTGACGGACGAAGTCGTAGTAACAAAACAAACACAACGGGTGGAATATGGAAAAGCCGGTCCGAATGATATGATGCGCATTCAAGAGAAACGAAAATCAAACACACAAAAAATAATGTGACAGACATAAAGACAAACATACAGGGCGAACTATATAGTATATGGGGATATACTATATAGTGACGGGGGGACGGTGATGTCAGGGTCGTACGTAGGGCCGCCGCTATTACAATTCGTCTTAAAAAAATTACCCAATCATACTAGCGTAGATAGCAATGGTCTTGCTGGCCTCTCCTATCTAGCCACTTTGCTGTACACGACTTAACTATGGCTGAAAATGTTTATGCTGTCGTACGTGCTGCCCATTTGCTCTATTAGCGCAATTATATATATATATATGATTGATTGATTGATTTATTATTCGCTTGGCATGCATACCTAAATACACATGTCACCCTTTTTTATCAGGGGCGCTTAGAGCGGCAGCATATATATATATATATATATATATATATATATATATATATATATATATATATATATATATATATATATATATATATTTATATATATATATATATATATATATATATATATGTATAGGGTTCAAACATATTGCATCGGCTTTAAGAGGATATTCTCCTCATTTCAGAGTAATAAATTTGAAAATAATTACACTTTGAAGTAAACAGTTGTCTGTCGGCGGAGGACGTGCGAGAACATGTTGTTCACTACCCGGGTTTGGTCCAATTCAAACATGCTAGCCTTGTCATCGGATCTTGAAAGTTTTATCTTTTCATATCCATAAGCCGCGGCCAATGTATCTCTCTCTATCTCTCTCTCTCTCTCTCTCTATATATATATATATATATATATATATATATATAAGGGATTCGCTCAATCTCGACTGCGGGGCAACGATCGGTACAGACAGTGAATACAATCTTCAAACGAACGAACGATCGCATTGGGCAGCAATCAGGCAAGATCGTGGTCTACGCACAGCAAGACAACGCCAACGTCAATGTCACGTCACATGACTTCGTCTTCCTTCGTTTGATCACACAGGCAATGACGTGGCAATGTTTGTTTTTTTATTGGTTTCTTTGCACGGCTCAGTACACAACTGAGCAAACTGTCCGTGGACTCTGCGTACCTGTGTGTGCAAACAAACAAGTGCAACCAACTACAAATATTAATAATCATACTACTACTATTTTAATTTTATTGTAAATAACACACAGAAGTGAAGGTAGCAGTAGCAACAGTGCTACTCACCCATCATACATCATTAGCCCGTGCATACGCCGACCACAACGACGACGTCATATCGCTACCCATTGCGGCGGTGGTGGTGGCGGCGGTGGCATGAATAATGAATTATTCTTCGTTCATGTCTTGTGATGTCTCGATGCTACCGTAGACTGCGCGCCATAACTAACAACAAAATAGGGAGATATCGGGCTGGTACAGAAGCGCTTGATTTTGCATGGTACTTCAGTTACAGACAGTTGAGCCCTGCTTTTACTGTTGCTGTTGTTGTTGTTCTTTTCTTGCTATTGTTACCGTCGCCGTCGTTCTTGCTCGTACCACGGATAACATGGGCGTGAGCTTCAACATGCGGACATGACAACGCAATACTTCAACAGCATCCAGTAGTTTTCCAACCTTTCCGGACCCAATTGAAAAAATACCTACATGTTTTATATTATTATTATTTGCAACATACGGCCTGGATCAGCCGAAAGGGACATCTAGCCTGGGCGCTGATCAGTTGGTCAGTGCGGCCCCTGAATTTTTTCGTTTGCATTTCCAATGACAACCTCTGCCTAAGAATTTTACGGAACTGCCTTGCACCAGCTGACAACGCGAGCCACTCGCAAACACTGTTGATTGTCCTCGGGATAATAGGCCCGGTCCTTCAAGTACCTCGAACGCAATGGACCAGAACTTCAACGGCTCCCTGAGAGATTAATACCTCTTTCGCTTTCTCACTTCCGCCATATGGGAAGTATGCCCCGTGCATGTCGTGAGAGCACGCGCTAGAGTGTCATTTAGGTCAGCTTCCAGAACTACATGACCTATACTAAATCTATCGATTAAGACACCCTCAAATATATGTAGAGAATAAGAAAAGATGAGAGAGCGCGCGCGCGCGAGAGAGACAGAAAGAGAATATATTGACTTCTGTGAGACTGGAAAGAAGCAAAAAAAAGAAAACGCACAAAAGGTCCTCCTTGATTGATATACTGACCCAGCAGCTAAGTACGGAAATGATGAAGAAGATGATGCTGCTGCTGACCGGGGTCATGAACTACATATGCCAGTTCCGACGGGCAGCGACTCAACCGACTCACGCTTGAGCTGGCAGCAGAGCGAGCGGTGCCACGTTCGGCACGCTCACCGACCGGTGAGCGATGGATGATCAATGTCTGATCAATGACAGATGGATCAATCAAGAGGCAAACCGATGAATAATGTATGAATGATTAATCACGAACAATACTACTATAGTATATATATATATATATATATATATATATATATATATATATATATATATATATACATATATATATATATATATATATATATATATATATATACAATTGTCAAATATAGAGAGCATAATTGCCCCCGAAATAAGCGTGATATTACCACGCATAACATAGAGTTGGTTTATATGACGATAGTTATTTATATATATATATATACGACCGTTAGCTGCTAAATCGCAATAATGTTTGTAAGGGAAGCCTACACCTGTATTTTCGTGGAATATTTACTCTACGCGAGTCTTAATGTGGAAAGCATATGCTGCGACCAGATGACGGTTTTCGTAGTTCTCATTCAGCAATGTAATACCCAATATATATATATATATATATATATATATATATATATATATATATATATATATATATATATATATATATATATATATATATATATTGGGTATTACATTGCTGAATGAGAACTACGCGAGTCTTAATGTGGAAAGCATATGCTGCGACCAGATGACGGTTTTCGTAGTTCTCATTCAGCAATGTAATACCCAATATATATATATATATATATATATATATATATACAGAGGTATGCACAATATGGCGACAAATATCTACATAAGAACCTAGCACAGTTCTCACTAGCCAGCAAAAAAACTATTACCAAAAAAAGATCCACTTGGCACGCTTCGCTTGATCCAATCATGTTCGACGACAAGGGAGAAGGTTGACAATGTCTTCACTACGAAACGGGCCCGCCCTAGTCGACTGCCAGCTTAAGTTTTTTTCCCGCCTTCCTTTCGAACCAACAACGGAACGGCGACCGGAAACTCACACGGGAAAAGACGGCAGCCTAACAGTTGTGTTGACACTAGTTTGCCGCCGCTGAAACGCTGGAAAAATCTGTACTCGACGTCCCATTCGACAGGGGTCGGCGTGTAAGGCAGACAGACGCGCACTGTTTTAGTTATTATTATTATTATTATTATTACGAGGGAAAGCCACGGGAAGTAGGTTGAAAAATCTTTAATTTCAATTTAGCCTTTTCGATGGTGCTGCGCATAACTTTCTCCTCCATGTAGCCGTTTTCGCTTTCTTCCATCCGGATCTTTAATCCAGCCTACCACGGCATCGGATGTTGTCATCATAATCTGTCACGGCTCAAGGCCTTAGGCCTTAAGCCGACTTTTGAGCAACGTTTTAGGCAAAACGTCTAAGGCAATTCGAAGGTGCAGAACCAGCATGATATTGCCTACCGCTCGCAATGGACGTGAGGATTGTAAGGATCGACAATCTGACAGAGCAGCCTATTATCTCTCTGCCCGGAGGATCCAACGTGTTTGATCTTCGTAGTGATTGTTGTTGTACGACTGGCATGAAACAATTCACAGAATTGGCAATCAAATATACGCTTATACCAACTTTCAATCGTTGGCCATTTGTTGCTAGACTGAACTAAACCTGCACCGCGGGAACTATTGACAGGAAGTGTGCCAATAATTAAAAAGCAAAATGCAATAAACACGAATAGGAGTCACATTTGCTGGCAGAAATAATGCATCACCGTGCTCGTCAAACAAGCGTGCTTTCTCTGTATTAACTGATGATGCAAACAAAAGGTGAGCTATATGCTTTGATTTTAGCCACCATCGTTTGCAACCAATTATATATATATATATATATATATAAATACTCGTATATGTCTGCTATCCCACTAAGTTGTTTCTCGTCAACTTCCCTTGGTCATTGCCAACATAAGGCCATCACTGTAGTTGCTATAAATATAGCAAATCCTAAACGCTAACTTTGAAATGGGCGATTCAAACGAACAGCATTACTTTGTTGCCAGACCACCCTATATATATATATATATATATATATATATATATATATATATATATATATATAAGAAACTCATTAGAGCAGACACAAGTACATTGATAAAAATTCTGCCTGACGGTATACGCATAGCCTTGTCTGCTGACTGAGCACGCATCTAGCTGTTGAATCATTAGCCATCGTGGAGCAACTCTTTCCACGAAAGTTCCGCACGGGTTAAGGCGTTGCGGGAGCATCACCACGTCATTTGCTCGTTCGTGGAAGCACATTATCGAGCATTGAATTCTGACAAGGTCTCGCAGTTCTATGAGCTCATCACCGAACAACAACAGCAACAACATCATCATCATCAACAACAACAACAACAAGTACTACTACTACTAATACTAGTACTACAACCATTCTACTGTTATCGCTTTCTGTACAAACCACTGGCGTTACGTTATCGTAGTTGTCTATCGTCGTCTACAAGGAGACGTTTTTTTGCCTTCATTAATATTGGTCAAATCGCAAACAGCGCTGGTGACAATCGACCACAACTTTCACCACCGCATCAACACCAAATCCCAGAGACACAACGACACAGCTGGCACGATACGGCATGGCGGTATGGCCCGAAGCCGTTTGACGGCGCATCATTGAACGCAGGCTGTGAGCGAAGACGGTGCGCATCGAAAACCCGACACTTGTAAGCACATCTTGGTTCACCATCACCACCACCACCAGCCACTGAACCCAGCCAGCCAGTTACAATGGGTCAGCCGCGCATTCATTTGCAGTAGTAGAAGCGTGTAACAGAGTGGCGACTGAAGTGGTGGCGACTGTAGTGAAGTTGTCATTTGTTCATTTTGCAATGAACACCCTTTGCTCATATCGCTGTGCTTTCCCTGTGAACAGCGGCGGCAGCAGCAGCAGCAGCAGCAACAGCAACAGCAACAACAATAACACCGAAGATAAGTGATGTGCCGGCGATTCGGTGCCGCCCTCGGTGTTGCGAGACAATACACACACTTGCTTTTGATGCAATCAATGGCATCACAGCATACACGGACATTGCCCCCGCCCCACCCCCTTCATCCCCCGTGCTCCCTACCCGCCCCGTCGAGGCAATGCAGTGACAATTAACCTCTGCGTTGCTAAGCAAAACCCCTCTGCAGCACTGTTGCACCGCTACGGGAAAACCCCCTTCGGTTCAGCATCCCTGCCCTAGGCACTTCGTAGCACTTCTTCAGTAAGAAGAAGAGCTTCAAAAGAAGATGAAGAACAAGACATCGTCATCGTTGGTGCTTGCCGCGGCACCATCATCGTCGTCGTCGTTGTTGTTGCTGTTGTTGTTGTTGTTGTTGTTGCTGTTGTTGTTGTTGTTGTTGTTGTTGTTGTTGTTGCTGTTGTTGCTGTTGTGTTGTTGTTGTTGTTGTGTGTTGCTGCACACTGCAGAATCAGCAACAATACTACTAGTACTACTACGACGACGAAGAACAACAATACTAGCAGCTGCGGCAACAGCAGCAGCAGCAACAGTAGCAGCAGTGACATCAGAAGCGATAGTACAACAGAATTTCAACGGCGACGCCCTGCCAACAGAAGCAAACAAACATCCCAGATAGATGAATTATTGCGCACGAAATGCACTGCTCCGAGAAATAATGGATGGCGAGCGGATGGAGCGGAATTCCTAAAACACGTCTCCATCGCCGTCCATCGTCGTTATGCGACGCTGAACGCAGCGGAATTGAGTTTCAGTTAGCTACAGCAACAGCAAGATGAACAACAACAGCAATAACAACAACAACTACTACTACCGCCACAACAAGATGAATAATAACAGCAACAACAGCGACAACAACAAAAGCAACAACAAATACAATAACAAAAATAACACCAACAACAACAACAACCGTCACGTAGATGTAAAAAGGTGGGTATAGGGGAGATATATGCTTCTCTTGGCCTTCTTGCTGTTGCTGTTTGCGCAAGTATCGTTGAGTCTGCGACTTGGCAGAACTAGAGGAGTCATCCATGTCCTCGTAGGCACAACAACAGCACCGGCAGCAGCAGCAGCAACAACAACAACAGCAACAACAACGGATTCCTCAATCAGAAACGACCCTTTGGTCGCCTCCTGACAGGACTGGAAAGAGTCCGTAGTCCTAATGGATCTATAGACAAACGCATACAAATGCAGGTTGACATAGAGGTACATCTAGCTAGACAGATGGTCCGGAAAAGTCCAAAATGTCCAGCAACAGCAGCTCGCCTGCATCTTGCACCAGTAACGGTAACGGTCGATGTCTCGGTCGTCGGGTTGCCGGCATCACACCAAAATAGCATGGTAGCAGCGTTGGCGACCACAGCAACAACGAGAGCAACAACAACAACAAAACAACAACAACAAGTTTTCACCACATAAAATGACGATGACGGTGCTGGAAGTAGCAGTAAAGCCCGTATGCGCCTCAAACGCCGCCTCACGTACCCACGGCGAAGAGAACTCTAACCGGCCATTCGACATCAACATCGCGCTCAATACCCCGGTCAGACGCAGACAAATAGACCGAAAAACAGACAAGCAGATAAATGACCACAGAAGAGGAACGACGAGAGAAAAGAAGGATACCAGCAACATCAACAATGACCTTATCATCATCATACCAACAACACCAACAACAACAGTAACCTCATCCTCAACAACACCAACAACCACAACAACAACAATAACAACAACAATGGCCTCATCATCACCACCACCACCACCAAAAACAACAACAACAACAATGACCTCATCATTATCACCACCACCACCACCAACAACAACAATAACAATGATATCAGCAGTAGCAGCAGTAGAAAAATAACATAAACTAAAACGATTCGCAACTCATTGATAGTGCCGGCCGGTCGTATTTATTGTTCAGGCCCCGACCTCGTTGGCGTCCATATTTTCCATCTCTTCGGCAACTAACTTAATCGCCGTCGTCAGCATATTTGTTCTTAAGATTCTCCCGTCCCAACTTCTTCCTCAAGAAGTCAAGTAAAGGTCGTCAGTCTCCTTCAGATAGCAAATAAGAATAGCGTTTCGAGACAGACAGACAAGCAACCGCACCCAAACATGCACTCTTGCCGGCTTCCTTCACATTGCCTTACCTTTATCGTTACATCAGCTTGTTATATGCTATATATATGAATATACATAGATACTCGGGACATCAACTACTATTATATGCTAGCTTTTAGCCGATCTCACGAGAATGGGGATGCCATCTCACGTGAAGTCTACTTAGCGGTCTACTTAGCTTGCGCAGTCTGAGAGCACACCACACTGAGACTGCATTGCGGTGTCCAACACACTCGTACATTGCCTTGTAGTCACATATAAGTATTCCATGTTTCTTCTTCTTCTTCTTCTTCTTGTTCTAACACCTTACGTCATTGACTAGATCGATCGGCAACTGGTATAACACTAATACTCATCTTTATGTTGCTGTCACTACGATACGGCACGGACGGCACGCTTCGATGGTGGCAAAGACACACTGCGCGCCATCGAGTGAGCAGGAGAGGGAGAGAGAGAGAGCCAATAAAGAGAGATATGTAGGTAGTCAGAGAGACACAGAGAGAGAGAGAGAGAGAGGGGGGGGAGAGAATGCATTCGCCAACAATACACAGTGTTGCGAGTCGGTTCATCGGCCATTCATCATGGGCCATTCATTCGTAAGCAGACGTCTGTCTATCCGCGTGGTCACACCACAACGGTCAGTGTGGTTGGTGGTCGCGACGCTACGGGTGACGCCACTGTTCGGTCGGTGGGTCCGGCAACATGAACGTCCGTCCTCAAGCAACAGCAGCAGCAGCAAATGCCAAATCGACCACAGACGGCGACGACGACGCAGAGATAATGACGCTGTTCTAATCGTTGTTGTTGTTGTTGTTGTCGTCGTCGTGACTGTTTTTGCTGTCATTGTTGTTGCTGTTGTTGTCGTCGTTATTGTTGTTGCTGTTGTTGCTGTTGTCGCTATTGTTGCCATTGTTGTCGTTATTGTTGTCATTGCTGTTGCTGTTGTCGTCGTTATTGTTGTCATTGCTGTTGCTGTTGTCGTTATTGTTGTCATTGTTGTTGCTGTTGTCGTTATTGTTGCCATTGTTGTTGTCGTTATTGTTGTTGCTGTCGTCGTTATTGTTGTTGCTTGTTGTTGCTGTCGTCGTCGTCGTCGTCGTCGTCGTTGTTGTTGTTGTTGTTGTTGTTGTTGTTGCTGTCGTCGTCGTCGTCAACGTCGTTTTTGTTATTGTTCTTGCTGTCATCGTTGTTGCTGTTGCTATCATTGTTGTTGCTGTTGCTATCATTGTTGTTGCTGTTGCTATCATTGTTGTTGCTGTTGCTATCATTGTTGTTGCTGTCGTCGCCGCCGTAGGTTCGTGGTCGCAACGGAGGCTGAGCGAGCTGGCGGTCGCGCGGGAGGGCGGCCGGGCGTCGGTAGCAGGGGATGGTGGTGGTGGTGGTGGTTGCGGGGTGGGGGATGGGGGGCACGCGTCGACTCGACTAGCCGTAGAGATGAAATCATTCATGCGTTTGCATTGAGCGGCCGCTTGCTTGTTCGACGCTTCTTCTCTCTCCGTCGTCGTCATCGCTCTCCTTCCCCATTCCAACTCGCCCCCTCTTCCACCTGCTCAGCACACAACACAGTAGCAGCAGCAATGCAGCAGCGGACGCTTTGACGCTGCTACCGCGCGTCCCCCCCCCCCCCCCGTCCCCCCCTAGACTAGCAACTAACTGTCCCCGTTGAGTCAACGTCCGCTCGCATGAACATCGTAGCAGCATATCGTAGTCGTTGTAGGTGCGCTTAGGCACATTGCTAGCTGGCTGGAATAACGCTGGTGATGATGGCGACGATGAGGATGATGACGATGAGGATGATGACGATGATGATGATGACGATGATGATGATGATGGGTAGGCGGGTAGGGGGTAATGGGGGGTATGCATGTGTGCGTGTGTTCCACCCGACGACACGGACTGTTGCTGTTGTCGTTGCTGCTACGGCTACTGTTTGTGGTGGACTGCGACCTGACTGACTAATTTCACCGACTCGAACTCATAGGCAGACGGACAACAGAACAACAAAAGCCGCAACGACAACAACAAAAAAATGAATGATAACAACCGCAATATTTGAATAGAATAAAATCAGAAACAACAACAACAACAATATGAATGGACACATAGCGTTCGTTTCGCGGCGGCTGTATGACAGGTTACGAGCGATGGCTATCAATGGATCAAATGATTTGATTCGATCTAGCAAGCTAGCTTGCGGCAATCACCTCGATGCAACCAACCAATCCCTCATCACGCAAACAAAAAACTCCGCCGCTATAGCCGCAGCAACAGCAGCAGCGTGAGACGTCGCTGCATCACCATACAATCCCAACGGCAAGCAACAGCTTGGCAATCAACTGGCAATCAAATCGAATTCAGTGAAACTGCAGGAGGCAAGTTTCAAAAAGCAAGTACAGCACACGAGTAACCAGGTCAAGAACGACAAGCAAACGTAAGAATTACATTGCACTGCTATTACACTATATATATAGTAGTAGCAGCTACTACTACTACTACTACTACTACTACTACTATTTCCAGTAGTACACCTACTACGAGCTGTAGCAATACTAGTGAAAAATGAAGTCATTCCCTAAAGCGGTAATTCCGGGTTACGTGGTTACGCCCTCCTCCCGTGGGGGTCACAGCCAGGTAACCCCCACAGGCGGACTTAATCTTCGTGAGTACTGTCACCCGTAGCAATGATGATGCCGCCGCCGCCCGCGTTGAGTCTCGTACTATCTATATCTACAGAACAAGACAGCGAGTTTGCCGCCTAAATAAAAGTCCACTTGCAGGCAGAACGAACGAACGAACAGTCGTAACACCAACCGCAGGCACAATCAAAAACAGCTGTGAGTGACATTAGCAACAAGGGCATCAACCATGATGACGACATCGGAGGCCGACGTCACAACCAATATTTGAACGACAGCAACAACACACAAGCAGGCGTGCAAGCTGGGAAAAAAACGTCATAAATATATTGATCACAACCAAAATAACGTAGACAAACACCATCGCTACAACAACAACAATGTTGTGATGATAATGACCGAACTACCAGGAGCACTGGAGCAGGTAAAAGAAAAACAATGCTGTAAACACAACAACAAAAACAAGCACAACAAAAACAACAAACCAAAATAACAACACCGACAACAGTTGCACAAACCACAATTACCGACGGCAGCCGGAAAGAGGAGCAGCTGCAGCAACAACAACAGTACAATGAACAACAGCAATAATGAAGAAACGACCCCAGCTGCGTTAAGACTAATAAAAACGACAACAACAATCAGCGTAATGATACTTTCACTGAACATCGTGGCAAGGGGCACCGCTGAAGGCATATGCCCCCAGCAGTAACTAACCAGGCGGTAGACAGTGACGATTTGCGTCAATGTTCGCTAAGGACCGACCGAAAAAAAGGCTAGAGGAAGGGGTGATCATTGCACCCATGTATGTATATATATATATATATATATATATATATACATGGGTGTCTGTATCTATCTATATATATATATATATATGACAGGTATATGTATACATATGGTCTCACGTCAGTGAATCAAATATATACAACCTCTTTCTATAAGCTTCGTCCACCGCTTTCTTAGTGAAAGTTTTGTATACCCTCCAAACATTCCAAGTTTTCTTGTCTATTATAATTGTGAGTGAAACCGATCGTAGTCTGAAAGTCTCCAGATTCCCGGACTATAAGACAGACTCCCGGTAGGTAGGGTAAAACATACCATGCCAAATCCAGCAATTAGCGGTAGCGCGTGGTCATTGAGAAAGACGATTTATTTACGATACCACAGTTCGGGCGCGTTTCGTTCGGGACGGCGTGCTTCAAACGATCGAACAACTGGTAATATATTTCATAATCTCTTCATTAAATTAATCGTTAATTGCTCCAATACTCTACAGAAGCACTCAGAGCACACAATGTCTTCCCAATCCTACCAGACACATAGCAGGATCCTCGTTGTATCAGGGCCTGCTTTCGTAACGGAGCTTGTCCTGGTGTCTTGCTTCGGTCATGACTTTGTGCGAAGTCGCCGGTAATCAGGTTTTCCAAGAAGAGAGCTCTTTGTCTTTATCAAGAAGAAGAGAGATGTTTCGACGATTCATCATGTCGCTATCGTTGAGCCTGTGTTCGGCACTCAGCGCCTCGCGATGTGTCTCGAGCGCCTTTCCCTGTATGCCTTTGACTACAGCGGCCCTTTGTCCCTCTGTATTATCGGCACTCACCACGTCAACAGCAGTGGAATAAAGTTAATCAGAATACTTATCAGGAACAGCAGCAGCATCATCGTCATAATAGGCGTATACGGGTTCGTCATACACCCACTCACAGGTATCACACAAACGTGCTTAGCCTTCATCCGTCCCGCCCCGCAACATCCACGGCCAATCCGACCTGCCTCGGGCCCTCATCGACATCACGATGTTCGTTCGTAGACTTCTCGCGCTTGGCCTGGTCGAAGGCGCTTCTTCTCATCACGCCCCATTACTCAGCGCGCGGTATTACTGTGCACACCGCTAACGAGTGCCACATACAGCTGCCTTAAACATTTTTAGGGAAATTATTTTCATCCCGTTTACCTCAGCAAGGTAGAATGCTTCAGGAAGGAGGTGCTGCGTCGTGAGGAATGCCCAAGCCACCGAAGGCGATGGGCGGAAACGTTTGCCGAATGTCCATGGCGGGAGGCGGAGATTCAGCTGTAGTTGGGTGATCAAATCTCTAGACAACTGATTGGCTTGTTGCAAAAGGGCAAAGTGCGCGGATGTGTCGCAGCCTTAGAGGAGGTGAAGGAACCGGCTGATTCAGATGAAGTTCTAAGGACGCAGAGACCCTTAAGTGTGCCCACGAGAGAGAGAGGCATTCGTTTTTCTGCCATAGTGGGCACCGAGACCGCCCGGTCACCCGAATGCCTATCACTCCTAGCAGGTAGTCCTGCCACAGCATGTTGAACGTACTTTTGAAATCCAGTTTCAAAAAACCACCGAGGTATCTTCGCGCGAGGCAGAAAAGCCCTAGTTGCATGTACAGCAGCCTTCATTCCTCCCGACTTACTAACTCCAAGTCAGTGCGGGTCAATGACAGTGTAGATCAATGACAGTGTCGAGTGCTTGGCTTCCTTGCAGGAGACCTTGGATGCTGTCCTACGGCTTTGGCAAAGCAGGCGATAGGGCGTATTGACTATCTTTATTTTTCAAGACAAAGGGGATGGATAGTAAGTACCTCGACCGGTGGCCGGTCTCACTTGACGATGTCAATGGCCGCGGTCAAGGCCTCGGCTAAACGACGATTGGCTTTCCCTTGGCCTGCTTGCCTGGGTCGTAGTAGGTCGAGCGGCCGAGCAGGTAGTACGCTTATTGATCCGGACACGTCGCTCTTACTTAGCTTAAGTGTGGCTCTCTGACCAGTGTTGGCCTCCAGCGCAATGGACAACCACCCGCAGAGTTTTCGTCAGCACGACGCCCACTGCGGATCTGGCTAAATTTGAAATTACCTAAATACCCGAGCCCTTCGTAGGGCATCAATAATTATCTCGAACATGGGGAGTTTTAGAGGCCGGCGTGGCTGTGGCATAAGAGTGCTTATAGGTGGTATGTAGCTCGAAGCCCGATCTACTAGAGAACTTAGTACACATGGAGCAGTTGAATACTCGTAGGAGATTCAGGGTGCCGTTAATAGATGTGGCGTTCTGGTGCCCAAGTGGGTGCCCTGGTGGGTGAGATTTCGCTCGTTCACAATTGCGATAGTTGCCGGAGGCGTTCGAAATATAGGAGGACCTAGTAGGAGAAACACTAACACCCAGACAAATATATATGCTCAATGTATACAGAGAGGCGAATCTATATGCAGATGTGTGACGCCTTCACCTTCATGTATGCATACATATATACTACTTATATATGAGTGAAAATATGCATATGCATGTAAGATGTTCATACATGCATGTGTACGAATATGCGAGGTGCTCTTGCAGCTGCAAGTTTCGATGGTGTCGGCGAAAACAGAAGGTTTGCCGAGCGCCGCGCCGTGAGCCGCTTGTGAATGTTTCGGTTACCACTACACTTCTGCAAAAAGCAGCGGAGCTCAGAGCGCTCGCACCATCTACCACCTTCTGTCGCTTTTCGATTTCGACTCCGATTTTTTTTAAACTTTTTTGACGTGTCCGAACATCGCAGTTAAAAGACCCTTCCGTTCTTTCATTTGCGACCGTTCAGTGCACTGGGCTCCGTTAGCAACTCCAAGTCATCAACTGATCATGGCCACTATAACCAGTCGGATCAAGTATATTACTTGACACATATACATATATATATATATATATATATATATATATATATATATGTGTCAAGTAATTCTCGTTCTTCCTGTTCAGCATAGAGGTCATTGTCAAGGCCGTTGTCGAGAATAGAGGTTGTCAGAGGAGCGTGGTGTCTGTGTTGAACAAACAGGACAACTGACTGCTTAGTCGGAACTAGGAAAAACGCTGTCGTCGTCGTCATCGTTGTGGTGGTGCCAGGTGCCTATGCGTAACCATCAACAAGCGTAACAACAACAGTGATAATAACAACGACGACAACAACAACAACAAGAGACCGCCCCAAACGGCTGGTCGGTTGTAGACAATCCGCAGACGCTCCCATCATTACTGTCGCTATGGTGGCTTGTTTAGTGGCTGCCTTTCTTGTCGTTTGCAGTACCGTCAACTGCCGTTAACGATGTCTCCTCGAACCTCTTCTTCTTCTTCGTGACACAACCCATAGCGTCAAACTCGAATACACGTTCCATACGTCGTATATAATCTCGCTTTCTCTGCCTCTCTCTCTCTCTCTCTCTCTCTATATATATATATATATATATAAGGCGCGGCATCACTCCTTAGGTGCTCCATCTGGTTGTTATGGCAATAACTAATCGATTCTTATCCGAAAGAGCGTAATCACCGCGCCTTCACGTTAATAAAGACAAGCTATTCATTGCGCCCGTTACAGCGGGATGCCCTGAGATAATGACAATGAACCTTGTTGAGCAAAGCTGTCGTGCAACTCGGCGTAACGGCAACCTTCGTGTGTTCCCATTTATACACGTACACACACATATATACATATATAAATATATATATATATATATATATATATATATATATATATATATATATATATATATACGTCTCCGCTACTCTGCAATGACTGCATTCAGTGTAAACTTATAGATTTCCGTTTTTCGCTAAATGTGCAGAAACTTCGGTTCCTTGCTGCCACTCACCCCTCATATTCGTATTCAGCCAGCTCCTTATTCTCTGCTGAACTCCCAGTGGCATCAAGTCTTCAATATATATATATATATATCAAGTCTTCAATATATATATATATATGTGCCATTATTATATTTGCGACGATGATGTCTTCGACCTGTGATCAGCAGGTCGGATTGGTCTCATACTACTAGCATTCGTTTTCCGCGGAAACATCATTTAAAAACACGCCCTGCACTCCACGAATCGATGCATTTATGCGTGCTCACGAAACTGATGACAGACGAAACTGATGCTGCAGTATATATATATATATATATTCAAGTAGTTTCCTGAACTGCACTGACGGCAAGCTATATTAGTGTTAAAAATATTACTGGGTTACAATTAGACAAGCTAATAAGCAGTTGTAATGTATTTCATGTTGCTATGTGCGGCGTCAACGCGTCGTTATTCGTGAGAGATGATCGATAGAATAATTGCATCGCATCTGTCCACGTATGTTTGTACAGATATAAATAAACTTATATATATATATATATATATATATCTGTACAAATATATATATATATATATACATATATATATATATATATATATATATATATATATGCATGGACGGTAGTGGCATAGTATCGTGGCATACATCCCACACGGCATCATTTCGCGAATAAATAAGTACATAAGCGAATGAACGGACGGAAGAAGAATGAGAGAGACAGAACCAATGAACGCCGTAAATGACGACGACGACGACGACAAAACAATTAAGAAGAAGCGTCAAGAATGACGAATGGAAATTCTGCCGATCGTCGATGCTGTTGCTGCTGCTGCTTCTGCTTCTGATGCCGCTGCCTGTCTGTCTCTATATATGTATCTACTGCGAATGGTGATGGTAGTGACGCTGCGATGCCATGCCATTGCCACGCTGCTTTCGAATGATTGTCATCATCATCATCCGGAATAATAGCCTTGAAGCCAGCGAGATGCCGATGGCGACTGAGCTCTGAGCTGAACTGACCGACCGACACGACGAAAGATGATGGCCAATGGACACATAAATGGCATGTTCGGCGTCCGTCATGATGAAGATAATGTTGTTGTTGCTGGTGGTGTTGTTGTTGTTGGTGGTAGTGTTAGTGATGATGAAGATCTGATGGCAGTGATGGTTTTGATGAAAGTGGTGGTCGTGATTGCATTAGTAGTCATTAATCAAGCTACAGGCGTCATTAGCATCCACTGTATATATATATATATATATTATTATAATATATATATATATATATATATATATATATATATATATATATATATATATATATATATATATATATATATATATATATATAATATATATACGACAACTGCGAACGAAAGCATACACACGTTTACACACACACACACATACACCTACCTATCCTGTTTGTTCTCGTCATACGCCGCTGACGATGACACGCTGTCGCATGTACGCATGTGCATTTAAGCACACAAATATACAAATACAAGCATACAAAAACACGCGCACGCTATCCCCTGTTGGCCGTGGCGGGCTTCTCCGGCTGCTGTTGTTACCGCTGCTGCCACCGCCGCCCCCGACGACGCCGACAACGACAACAACGAGGTTCTTCTCTCGTCGTCGGCGGCGGCGGCGGGCGGCGGGCGGCGGCGGCGGGCGACTTACAAGGTTGAAGAACATGCCTGATGGCAAGTCTGACTTAGTCAGAGGCTAACGGGAAATTATCCGCATCGGTCAATATCAGCGGTTGGCTGGCTGTCTGACTGACTGACTGACTGAATGAATGACTGCTGCCGCTGGCAGGACGCGCACGATCGATGGATGATGCTATACGATACTAACGAGGAGAAAATGATGATGGTGATGGTGATGAGGATGAGGATGGTGATGGGAATGATGATGAGGATGGTGATGGGAATGATGATGATAATGAGGATGATGATGGAGGCGGCGGTGGTGGTGATGAAAATGGGCGAATGGTAAAGGACGAAGATGAAGCAACTCGTCGACGTCGTGACTCCTCGAACAACGGAACGGCAGAACAACGGACACAGCTCGCTACAGCATCTCGCTGCAACAAATGTCGTCGTCGTCGTCGCTGCTTCTGCTGCTGCTACTTCTAACGGACCAACGCATGATAGATGCACAGATCTGCACGTAAAGGTACCATGAGCGCCGGGACATATATATATATATATATATATATATATGCACATACATGTATACATATACTCGTATGTGTGTGTGTAGTTTGATAAATATATATATATATATATATATATATATATATATATATATATATGTATATAGTGAAAGAGAGCGAAATGAACGTTGACGAAACACAATAAACGCAATCAGACAAGAGATAATAAATCCAGCCTTTCGCTAGCCACCAACCGCACAACTTTTGCGCACGCAGTATAGAAGACATAACACAAAACAGCATATACATATATAGCAAATAAATCACCCTTCGGACTATTCACCAGAAGCACAAAAACCGGGAAACCTGTACCGGGGTTGTGCTCGATTTTCTCGGAATCACCCTTCACGCGAGATGAGCGCGAAAAAAGCCTCCACCTTGGGAAACCGCCGCGCACCGTTATAGGCGGCGCAAAATCGTCTTCCTCCGTGCCCAGGGTATTGCCGCGCCCAGCATACGCAAATAGTATGTCAAAACGTTGAAAGAAGCCCGTCGCGGTAGGTGGGCCAATTTTCATTTTGCAAAAGTGACTCTCATTTCCTCACCAATTTCCGCTGCGAAACTAAACGTGTTGCCCTTGCTGTAGCGTGGCTCATATCTACAACAGGATCCTGTTTTTCTCGCACAATGTGGATTCGCAGGCAGGTGGCCGACAAATCCATCCAAAACGCCCCCTACCGTTCACGCACCTTGCCGAGTCGGAACACGAGGCGGCTTCTAGATCGTTATGTTTGCCGCACTTTTAGCCTGCCTTTGACAGGTAGCGGCCATCAGCGAAACTTACAAACTTCCGACTTTAAGGCAATTTTAGGCAACCTGGGGCGTCCTGTGCGCCTCCAGAAAGCCTAGAAAGACTACGGCTGATCATGGTGGTAAATAGTGGCCACCTTCGTCGTCCCGGGACGTGCGGGGATCGCACCATTTAACTCTTCACCTAAGGCGGTTGAAACATTCTTGTTTTCACACCTCTCTTCGAATTCGCCGATTTCGGTGCCACTCCCGATCTGCGACCTCAAACGGCCTCAAATCTGCACCAAGCCAAGCACCAAAGGAAACACTACTAGTCAGCTCTAGAAATATATATATATATATATATAGTTTTTATGGGACCGTTTAATCATTCAATATTAAGCTTAAATTTTTCATATTTAACAAATGTTCAACAATTGTAATAATTTAGGGTTTGCCGGAAAGGCTATCGCCCATGTCTATATATATATATATATATATATATATATATATATACATATATACACACATATCATGCGATATCTATAGGCCACACAGGATATGCACAACGTTTTTTTCTGGTGACACCACAGTGGCGGCTATTGTTATTGTCGAGACGTCAACGTCCCATTCCTGCTGTCGCTGCTATTGCTCATCTCTGTGGAAGGAAAGCCGGTACGAAAGCAGAAAGCCGTGTGGGAACATATCCTACTCTCAATCCGTGATAATAGTATTATAACAACAACAATAATAAAAAAATGGCTGTGGCTTTGTCGCCAGACGAAGTATGACCAGCAAAGTTCTCTCCACACACACAGACGCTGCTGCAGACAAGAACTACATTGTTGTCCAGTAAACAGTGCTGCTTCAGTGTAAGATATCAATGCTGATGATCATCTCATCCACCCAGCGCCACACTTACTTCACTTTGAAACACATTTTGACCCAAATGCATATCTGTCAACATGCGCCCACAACGGAGAAAAAGCATTACCAAAAAGTTGCCAGAGGAAAATCGGCGGAATCCAATAGTAATTGCCTTAGGGCCTGTTGACCTTTTCAACGCAACTTTGAGATAACTCAAGCTTTTGTACTCTAATCTATGTGACGCAATAGGCTAGCTTAATATAGATTCTTTGACGAGTGCTGTCGTAAAAATCGCTATATGCAAGTAACTGCCCATATATACTAATGCCTATATATATATATATATATATATATATATATATATATATATATATATATATATATATATATATATATATATATCCATGCATATCTTAGTGAAATGCTTGCAGCATCGTCGCCCTTTTATGCTGTTAAACGGTTGACAGCGCCGTAATAACAACCAGAAATAACCAGAAGATATATTGTTTAATACTTTCGTTCGGTATGTCTAACAATAATGGGTTCCACTAGCTCCTCAAGATATGCGGTGAACACCTGTGTTGGAGCTCATAGGTTACCGATAAGAGGGGCAATCGTTAAGATAAATTCTAAGAATGTTGGCTATGTGCGATATAAAGTTGATTTAAACACCTGGTATACACTCTTACCGCTCCTGATTGTTGCGAGAATAATAATAATAATAATAATAATTATATTACAGTTGTGAGGTCTGGACGTATTATTGCAAATGTTTTAAAATTATTACTAAGGTATAAATATAATAACAATAATAACTTGTTTAGCAAAGGTAGATTCAAGACGTGAAAACACAACAGTCCGACACTGAACATAGGTGACAAATTGTTGCTGCAAATTTATGAACAGCTGCAAACATGTGGTAAGGCTGACAGAAAACGTCGATATACATAAATGATCGTTTTACACGACGTTGCACGCAAACCCCGATCCCAGCCAGCCAGCCAGTCTTCCTGTCTGTCAGAGTGGTATTTGCTTAGCATAGCAGAGTTCAGCCGGTAAGGTGGTAGAAATACAACGACGACTTGACCAGACAGAAATTAAACAACACCATGTGATCAACAACAACAGCAGCAGCAGCAGCAGCAGCAACAACAACAACAACAACAACAACAACAACAATAACAACAACAACAACAACAGCAGCAGCAGCAGCAGCAACAACAACAACAACAAAAAACAACGATGTTGTCATTGATAGCAATCGCTATAACAGCGAACCCGGGTGCCGGCAGTGACACATGGCGGTCTCGGCGGAGAGGAATAGCAGCAACCGAAGCACTGTGGAAGTCGTCAACAAAGCTCGAGCTTCTTGACAATCGAGCTGTAGCAAGATGTCTAATCGGCCATCGCTGCTGCGCTGATTGATACTCAGGGCTCACGGCACCGAGACAGGCAATAATGGTTGATGGCCAATGATGGCGTCTTTCATCCATCCATTCAATCACTCATTGACTCACATCAGATCACAACATTACGTTGTTGTGCGTCGGCCAGTCGGACGATCGGTGTTGGCTACCTGCCACTATGACGGCGGCTGCTGCTGCGGCTGCAACAACAACAACACTGGCAAACGTTGGCCGGTGTCTTCTGATCACATCATCGTGGGATGGGCGTCAAAAAGCACATAAAGAACCAGAAACTGCAAGAATTTACGCAAACGCACACACATATATATATGTATGTTTATATATATATTTGTGGCGTTAGTGCATTTATTCAATAGCATATCATTGATGGTACGTGTGTGCACTGAGGAATGTGGACCACGACCAGACGGACGAACAGGCGGACGAACGGACGAATGGACGAAAGTATGCAAACTAGCATCAATCAACATTGCCTGACGAAAAGCACATGCCGAAATGACCGGAGGCTGTTATTATTATTATTATTATTCAGTGAGCTCCGACGACGTTTAGATCAGCAGCTGCAATACATGACATTCCTCATAGTCAGAAAGTGACGCCGTTAGGGAGGGAAAGAGAGAGAGAGAGAGAGATTGAGGGAGGGGGAGGAGAGCCATTTTGGCTACAATACGGCGAAAAAACTCTCGTGTCAGACAAAATGTCGCTGCCGTTGCCAACGACAACAAAAACAACAACAACAACAGCAGCAGCAACAATTGGGCGGTAAGCGTTGATGTTGCAAATGTCGCCATTCATTCGCGTCGCCAGCGGCATTCGTGCCAAGCACTTTTTTTTATTTATTTTTTCTAACCTCTTTCACTTGTCGCGCAAAGGCGCAAACCCCCGCCTCTTTATGAGTGTATCTTCTCAGCGAGAGAGACACGACAACGGGGACGATTAATATCAAACACTGTCAAGTTCAAGTCACAATCGAACCCGGCATACAGTTTTGCGAAAATGTGCACGCACAACAATGTCGACTATCGTAAGTCGTCAAGTCATACAAATTACACGAACAGCAATAAATGCGCAATTGATGCATAGCCGCTCACCGTACTTTCTCTTGACTGGAATGGTGCTCATTTATCACTTTGTTAATAAGGGTTGCGGCCGTCCTTCCCGTAGAAAGGTTTTCTCTTATTGCCCCGCATTGTCTGTCGCTTTCTGAGGAAGCCAATTGTTCCCACATAATTGTCCTTTTTCCTCTTGCCCTCTCTTTCTCTACAGCACGGGAAAAAGAAATATTTTGTCCCTTACTTTTATTTATTCCCTTTTTGCGTTCTATGTATATATATATATATATATATTATATATATATATATATATATATATATATATATATATATATATATATATGTATATATATAAAGTATCTTTTTTTCTGTCTCCGCCAGCTCGCCATTACCAAGATAACACCATTTGCAGTTATAGATGCGCCTTCTGGCGGCCTACATCAGTAACTGCAAATCGGCAGCTCACTGCAAATTTGCCAGAAATGCAACAACATTAACAGCAACAACAACAATATCAACAGCAACAACAACGATATCAACAGCAGCAACAACAACAATATCAACAGCAACAACAACGATGCAATTGATGTGACGCCGTTACCGGTCGACGGTGTCATTCACGGACAGCATCGTATCTGAACCGGCGCTCTCACACCGCGAGAACGACCGGCCGACATTCAAAACAACGAACGGACAACTACCACCAACCAGCACCTGAACGAATGTGAGATTGTGATCGAGACTGGCGCGCGAGCATCAATGTGGCCAATAGCGGCAGCCTCAGCAGCAGCAGCAGCAACATCAGTTTATCAAGCAATAATAGCATGAAACGTCATGAAGCGTTATGTTTTTTTTTCATATGATGCTTAGCGACCAGCAGTCAGACACCCTGACCACCACCCGCCAGTCAGCCTGCCATACATAGCTCAAGTGACGATATGGTTCCGCTCCATCATTGCCGTCCGGGCCATAGCCACCCCCTCCACCACCTTCACCACCACCACGGGCGTCATCAACGTTGTCCGCGTTCATTGTGTCCGACCACGAGCCATCGCTACTTCACTATGCTTTGCCACACACAGGCAAATGCGCCAATATATATATATATATATATATATATATATATATATATATATATATATATATATATATATATATATATAATATATATATATATATATATATATATATATATATATATATATATATATATATATATATAATGTGGCCAGTTGATACGTCTGACTTCATTTGCTCTCCAATTTCCATCTCCACCAGTTCTAAACGCGAGGTATGCGCCAAGCGAGGGAAACTAGAACGAAGTTCACTCAAAACGCGTCGTAGAAAACGCTTTTTGATGTGGCAGCAGACGATAGGTGTCCCTTCAACATCCGAACACCTAACAATGACCGCGTGCCAATCTGTCCGTTGGTTATTGCACACAAATAAATCCTACAGAAGAGATATGAGAAATTGAGTAAAAGAACCGAATGTATACCAGTCACGACACTGACCGCATCGCATCTGTTGCTCCTTATCTTGCTCCATGAATTTTGGTTGTTCCACAGGCGGGCACACAAGAAAAGTCACTCTAATTGTAATGGTAGGTAATAATTATTATTGATTATGGCGTTTAGTGATTCTTGCTCTTATGAGGTTATCTCGTGGTTCAATTGCTGATACAGTCGACCGGACAATTGTCACTGCCAAAGCCACTTGTCACTCGTCTTGTGCTGCAACCTTAATTACCAACGAATTCAACCAACAACAAGTTCTGATTCGGAGTACTCTCCGGGTAATCTTGTAGGCTAGGTGACAGCGTCAGCTACGGGTCAGCGTAGTTATCTTGAGGCATTGCAGCCACCCACCAAGGTAACTCAAGCTCGAAACTTTTACGCATGCTTTATACTGGAGTGGTAAACACATACTGTACTAACTACTTCATTCATCTACATTTATCTCAACTACTCCCCTCGATCCTCTAACCAGCTGTAGATGCTGCGGCCATCGCCAGCTTGCAAAACAGCTGAGCACTGTACATCAACATCAGATAATTCAGTGGCCAAGACGTGAACAATACATAGCAGCACACGACTGGGATGCCGGCTTGCCCAATGGCCCTTGAAATTCCGTAGAACCCCCGCTGCCAACAAATCTGTCGTGGGTTCTTCGGTTGATCTTCTCCTATCCGAACGATGTAGGTAAACTGGGAACAGGCAGTGCACACGGGTTTTTCTTTCCGAAGATTGCCGAAGAATGTGTGCACACACAGCTAAACTCACACGCACACATTGCGATTTAAGCCGATAACCACCGCCACCACTACTGTTTTGGCGACGATCAAATGGATCAAACATTTGTGAGGCGTGATGCTACAGCGTGTTGTGTCTCGACACAAATGGATTTACCTAAGAGACGGAAAAATAAATCAAATCACTTCTCTGTTTGGCTAACTCAAACGCTCAGCGCGGCCACATAGCGACAAATAAATTAGGAGGTCTTAGAGAAACAGTGAAGTTTCAACTAATGAATAAGATAAACGTCGCACCCACTCGAGTAGGACAGCATCTCCTGTTTTGCACTCGAAATCATGGGCTCGCCAGGGACGTCAGGCGTCGCAACCGATTGGCCCACCACTTGTGTGTAGAACTAACCGGCCGCAAGCAGTGTAATTTGAAAGGAATTCAGCAGCACTTCACTTCACGCCAGCCACTTCGACAGCCAGTCAATTTACTACCCTGCTACAGTTCGCCAGAGTAGTTTCATGAGTCACGTATATAAATGTTCTAATCTCACATTTAGAAACGCCGTCTTAATCAACTGTCTAAAGCTCTCCTGTCGCTTGGACATGGGGCACATACTACGTTAGAACGACATCACATGTATACCATGCCAATGACACGATAAAGCTAAAACTACAAATTAAAAAGCATAAATTAGCTCAGCAATATATAGAGGTCAGTATCGGAGCCATTACAGCAAATGTATTAAAAATGCAGCTGGTAAGATACATTGGCAGATGTATCCTAGATCTGCATTTTAATTAATTTGCTGTTTTAAGTATACTCTTTCAGTCGACGTCATTGCCACATTAGACATGACCGACCTACTTCTGCGCGCGCTTCACATGAAAAAAATTCCCCTCGTCGATGGCCAAAACCAAAAATCACGTAGCAAATACGTCGAATGTGCCACAATGGTGATCCGAAGCGAATCCAGGGGCGAACGTGTTGAGGCAGTTGAAACTGTCAAGCCGCCAAAAGTGAAGTCCTGCCCATAAGAATTTGCATACACAGGATACAGCCAAACAATAGCGACAATACGATGTAATCCGACAACGTGCGACGTAAGCACACGATGAAATTCGCGATTTCGTGACGATAAAAAAACAGTGTGCTTATTTGTTTCAAACAGCTATTACTACTAGAACAGTAATTATGTATATATGTTGTTATTTGTGTGTGTGTTATGGAAGTGCTAACTCGCTTACTTAGAGGTTCCTATGCCGATCTCAGTTGCTTATTTAGAGGTTCCTATGTTGTTCTCAGTTCAAAGCAAAACTCGTCGTGGATGCGGTGTTTCCCTCACATATGATGATACCCGGCGACAGTATACCAATGGTTATGATTATTACATGACTACAATTACGGTGACGATTACGACTAGCCTGAATAAATTGTCAAGCGGCGAAAACTGCGCACTGCTGCTGCGGGTACAACTTTCTCATATTTTTTTCGGGCTGACCCTCAGCCAAGATTTAGCGTTGGCCACGGTACTGCTTTTCGTATTGCTTCGTGAGACGGACCCCCATAAATACAAATGTGCAATGCGGTGGTGGGGTTCGAACCCGCGCACGCACCTATGTGTCTCCTTCGGTCGCGAGGCGCAGGCGAATACTGCACCCACCACGCCATCGGGCTTGGTGGACAAAAACTTGATCATATCTGGCGCTTACTAGAACTCACCTTGTTGGTGGCCTTCTTGTACCGGACGACGGCAAGCTCGAGGACCTCGCGGACAGAGATCTCACCGCCACCGCACGGCACGGTCACTCGAACCGCGCCAAAGTTCACTGTCACTTTCATTGAGTTCATTCTCGCCCATTCAGCGTGGGCCGTTTCGAACAACTGAACTGAACTGGCGGCCAACTGAAACGGAGGACTCTATCTCTGTAGTTCGGCTGGTGCTGTACGCTGCTTGGTTGCGGGGGGCTTTGAGAGGGGTTTGTTTGATGACGATTGGACGTTCTTGTGATTTTCGCCGTCGTCGTTGTCGTCGTCTTTTTCTTCTTCTTCTTCTTCTTCGTTGTTGTTGCCCCCTCCCCAATGATTGTGATTAACTGATGTTAATTGTGATAAAAACGATGTAGAGCAGCAGCACCAGTAGCTCGTCATCGGCGACATTCCTCTTCGAACTATAGGTAAAAATCGTGCTAGCGTATCCACCACCATGCGTGCGCGATTCGTACGCGATCTGTGGCAACATCAACACTCGAAAACAATTGCGTAGGAGATGATGGCGCGATGGCTTCGCCGTGATGACGGCGGCAGCAGCAGCAGCGGCGTGAACTTCACCGTGTGATGATGACGGAGGCGCGAACTTCACCGAGTGATGATTACGGAGACGGCCGCGTGAGCTTCACCGTGACCACGGCACCGGCTCAAACTTCACCGTGATGACGTCACGAACAGCATGAACTTCACCGACGGTCACCGTCATTCCACCAAGAACTGGAAGAAATGCCTACGCCAGGGCCGGCGGCGGAAGTAGCTGCAAGCGACGAAGTCGCTGAGGTCGGACCAGAAGTTGCAGCCTACTTACCAGCACCACTGCCAACCACCACGGCATGGTGTACAATCAGTACACAAGCATGCGGTGTGATGGTCACCACAAAAACAAATACGGTGATGTCGTTGACGTTGACGACTACGACGACGAAAACAACAACAGCAGCAACAACGACAACCACAACATTCACGCACAATGACAGTGACTTCGACGACAACGACAACAACTCTTGCTGCCCACTGCCCAAGACTCACTGAAGACTTCACTCATTCACTTACGGACGCACGCACACACTGAGACCTACCTCACAGCTTCTACCTCACCTACTCACTCGATCGTGGAACTGATGGGCGACTCACTGAAGCCATCCATTAGCCGTCGTGGTGGCACTGGTCACCTACCACCTGCTACTGCTGCTGCTGCTGATTCTGCTTGCTGTGGCTGCGGCCTCATGCGGCCAGAGTATGCTCGGACTTCACCACAAACGCCACCACTACACGTTCGGGGTTGCGAGAGAGACGGCCAGTGTAACCCGAAGAGCGTGCCAGAGGGTTGGCTCGGCGGCCGTTCGAATTCACGTCATAGATGTGTCGTTTCGGCAGCCGTTCGAATTCACGTCAGGTATCTGTCGTGCGTACATCGTCAATCGGCCGAAACTCACGGGCGACTCACGACGTCAGGAGCGAACTACCGCAACACGTCGAGCGCAGCTGACGCTGAAGGTGAGATGGTGTCACCAACCGGGGGGGGGGGGGTAACGATAAACAACCTCACATACAGGCGGAGGACAATGTCGAGGTCAGTGAGCGGCCAAACACACTGCGTCAAATCGAACTTCGTCAACTACCTCCAAACCCTTTGACGAAGGTGATCCTGGTGGTGGAGGAGGCAGTGGTTATGGTGCCGGTGGTGGTGGTGGTGGTGATAAGGTGGTGGAAAAGCTGCAGCACGACGATATCGTCAAATTGACTCCAACAAGTGGTTTCTCGGTCTTCTCATCTCGAGGTTTCCTTTTCGCCTTCTCTCTTTCTCTTCTCCCTTCTCCCTCTCTCTCTCTCTCTGGGATGGCTGCTAGACAGGTAGAAGAGAATATGACTTTTGCCGCACCTCAGTATAGCGCAATAGTGCAGAATCAGGCAGAAGATTTCCAATCAGGCCGTCATCAGTTCAGCAATACCTTTGTTGACGGGTCTAATTGTCACTGTTGACGTTGTAGTTGATTTTGTTGCTGTTGAACTCATTAGAGTTGAAGATGCGGATGCTATCCTCGTCTCTTGTCTTGTTCTTCGTCGCAGCGTTAGCGTGTGATGTGATGATCTTCGATGAACTTCGTTGAATCGTTGAAGTTGCTACGAAAGCGTCGTCGACTACGTAGACTACTACTAAGCATGGAACCATCAGCTGAGCACGCGGGCAACCGAACACACTTATTCCAAGGGCGGCGCACAAAACAGAATGGGCAACAAGCACATCAAACGACCGGAACACTTGAATACAGTTCTCCTCTCATCCTCATATGTTGTTGTTGCTGCTGCTGCTGCTATTGTTGTTGTTGCTGCTGCTATTGTTGTTGTTGTTGCTGCTGCTATTGTTGTTGTTGCTGACGTACGTCGTATAAGCAGAATTGTTAATCGTTGCACCAACATTCACTTCACTTGCTGAGTGGGGGGTTGAAACTCAGGTGATGGTGGTGGTGGTTTCTGCTGCTCGAACTGCTCACCTTCACAAGTGGCGTCGGATTGCTGGCTCTGAGTTGTTGTTTTGATGTTGTTGTCGTCGTTCATGTTTTACTTGATATAGCTGTCATTACGAAGACGACGGCAACATCGGCGAGCACCTTCAAAGACCTGCCTCAATCCTGCCTCTTGCGCGAACTAGCCAAAAGCCAGACTGATATAATGGCTAGGAACTACTGCTATCAGCATTAGCAGCGTCGTCGTAATCCGCGTCATTGTCGCGTCTCCTTTAGAAAACCCGGGCGGGAGTCACTGAAACCGAAAATCAAGCAATAAGCGCGAGATTGCAAAGCAACAACGTAAACAACAACAACAACCCCTCAATGACACTAGTGATGTGATTGCGATCGGCACCGTTACTATTCTTATAATTATTATTCAAGTAAAAATTATTCTTGTGAGATTATTTCTGCTTCTATGATGATCTATTTTGATGTTTGTTGTCCGCTGTGACAGAGAGAGGCAGAATCAAGTGAGCAGAAGAAAGTAAGGGGGCGAGATTCAGTGAGCTGAGATTTGTCGAGCGCTGGCGGGACAAATGTTTTAGTCTTTGTTGTTTTATTTTAGTCTTCGGCCGACGGGCCAACCAGGACTCTGAACTCCAGGACGCCGGAGGTGGCGTGGCGCAAGACGCCAGACTTGCGCCAGACCACGACGAAAACTTTGCCAGACCAAACCGACGAACAACAACATCCTTCGCTCGTTGCGAGACTTTCGTAACGCGCCGCAGAATAGCGAGTGGGCAATGGGCAGTCTCTGTTTTAGGGATTGGTAGAGACAGTGACGCAACAGCAGTAAAATCCGCAGAAGCCGCGACACTTTGTTACTTGCAGAAGCAGAAGAAGCTGAAGAAGACGAAGATCGTATACTCGGCAGTTAACGATATCATCTCTTTCTATCTTTCTTTCTTTGTCTCACTGTTGACTCACACAGAGAGGAGACGACATTCACATTCATTCATCTATCCACGCATCTATCGAAACACATACATACACTCACACACACACGCACCAAGATGCCAGCCAAGACGAAGAGTACAGAATTTCGGCGCAGAACTCGGAACGGTGACAACGCCGAAGCGCGTAAAGCGTAACGACACAGAAGCCTTGGGTGTACGATCGTGGCCCTCACGATCTTCCTCAAACAAAGTCCACTCTTCGTGGAGGAGGACCGAATGAATACTTCTCATACACATACGAATAATAAAAATACTTCATTAACTTCAAATTGAACTTTGAAACTTTGATGAAAACTCTGAGCTCACTCGACGCGACTCGGGTCGACTTGATTTGACGAAGAAAGGAAACTTCTCTGCGTTGTTACTGCGTACAGCGGTAGCGCCAATGATTTGTTTCTTGCTTGCTTGCTTGCTTTCTCTTGTGCTTTCTGCCTTTACAACTTCTGCTCGCATAACTCTCCTGCTCAACTTCTCCTGACACAACTTCTGCTCAACCAGGCTAACTTTTAACTACTAGCCTAGCAGAACTTAGCCAAACACCCGCCATAGAACAGCCGAAACAATAACACCGACGACGGCGACGACAACGAATTGAAAGGCTACGTTAGGCGGGCATCATTATCATCTGTGAGACACGGAAACAACTCGAGCGTTGTTATACAACAACACATGATCACCTCACAACACAACAACCGATGTGTCATCAATCACATGAATCACATCCTCATCGATGTCGAGACTTCATGGTCGTCATCATTATGGTGAGGTGACTTGTTCTCATTTTCTCATCTGTATTTAGACCGCGTTCCAGAGCATCCAACGTACGCGTATCCAAGTTGACGACGCCGCTCCTAGCGACGTTGTTGAGCACAACATTCGCAACAACAACAACCCCCCCCCCCCCTTTCCTCCAAACGCCACCGAAGAACACCAGTAGCCGCTGCACAAAAGCAGTAACAACAACAATTACAACAATAACAACAACGGTCAACAAAAGCAACAACAACAACAACGGTCAACAAACTCACAAGTTCCTTCGAAACCCGTAATTCCTGCGGCAAATTCCTGTGAGCACGACCTCGACCGACAATAATCACCACAACAGCAGCAACAACAACAACAAGAACAACAACGACAACAGCAACAACAACGACGACGAACACAACAGCAACGATAACAACACCCCCAGCACCCTCACCACCAATTTGATCAATCACTAACTTTCTCAACGAGAGCACCAACAAACACACCAACACATCACCGACGACCGACCACCCTGCTAACAACACTCTTCTTCATTCAAAAGCTCACTACAACAAACAAATAAACAAACCATAATACGACGATTATTCATCCACTGACCACTCATCACTCTATCACGTTTCATCTCACGCTTTCGGCTAAGCGCGCTGGGGTGGCAACGGACACAAACAGGCGCGGGTAGACGACAGACGTACGGAACGCCGTCAAGCCTCCATGGCACTACAACGACGACTAAACCGACCCTTCTTTCTTGTTACGGAACGCTACCATTACCACCAGCCATCCAACCAGTTGCCGCTGCCCGCGCCGCAGCCACTCATTGCTGCTCTTACATGCTTACTACTCCCACCACTCTACGGCAAAGTTGTTGTTGTAGTCGTCGTAGTTACTTATAGTAGAAGCAGTAGTAGTAATTCGACTAGTAGTTTTTCGACGGCTACTTACTTCGCTCTCAACAATCGATCGATCGATGCTGATAATCTTCTATTGTCTATTCTATCCTATCCACTATCCCACGAACTGTCTGCCTGCCGCCTGACTGTCTCTGTAAGCTACTACTACTACTACTAGAACTACTTCTACTGCTACTACAACTATTACAGACCACTCACAATTCTTGTTCCCTCTTTCCCCTACTGCCGCCGCTGCTACGGCCAACTGTTGTTGTTGCTGCGGCGGCGGCTGCCGCTGTTGCCGCTGCTGCTACAACTCGAACTTCGCGCCGCGTTTAGGTTAGCAGAAAAAAAGAGCCCCACATTCGCACCTACCTACCTACTACCGGTACCGATCGACTCGACCAGCGACCATTCTATCCAACTATCTATCTATCCAGCCAGCCAGCCAACTAGCCAGCTATCCAACTATCCTTTAGATAGCCTTTCACTAGCCTACAGCCAAAACACAACGACGACGGTCGTCGCTGGGTCGGTCGGCCGGCCGGCCGGTAGCAGAGCCCGCGGTTGGCTGCTTCTGGCGGCGGCGGCGGCGGCAGCGGCCGCCAACCGCCAGGTGGCCGACGCCAGCGCCCTCTATGGACGCCCGAACAACGATCAAAGTGTTGCTATGTTGAGTTTTGCCGCCACAGCCGCGGCTGCTGCGGCTACCCTCAAACTTTTGACCGTTCCGTCGTCGTCGTCGCAGCAGCAGCAGCAGCAGCAGCTGTAGCAGTCGAAGCAAAAAGATAGTCTCGACAGTAATCGCGTAATGTTAGAGAGAATCACTCGTTCAATGATGATGGTGAGGATGATGATGATAATAGAAGCAGAAGAGCTCGCTCGCCGCGTAGTAGAAGGGAATTTGAATATGATTTGAATGATGTCGGTATTGTCGTCGTTGTTGTTGTTGTTGTTGTTGTTGTTATTGTTATTATTGTCGCTGTCGTTGTTGTTGTTCTCATTGCTGTTGTTGTTATCATTGCTGTTGCTGTTATTATAACTGTTGTTGTTGCTGTTTTTGATGGTAGAAACAGAAGAGCTCGCGTAGTAGAAGGGAATTTGAATATGATTTGAATGGTGTCGGTATTGTCGTCGTCGTCGTTGTTGTTATTATTGTCGCTCTCGTTGTTGTTGTTCTTATTGCTGCTGTTGCTATCATATGTTGTTGCTGTTATTGTAACTGTTGTTGTTGCTGTTGTTGTTTTTGTCATGATGTCATTCATTGAATTGTGTTTTAGTTTATGTTGTTGTTGCCGTCGTAGCTTCCCTGGTTGAGCAGGTGACATACACTTTCGATCGATAGTCTTTCATGCTCTGCTGCTACTACTATTACTACGACTAATAGTCATGACAAAGAATGCCATTGCCAGCCTGCTAGAATAAACTACTTACGAAACTAGAAGCGATTTTATGTACGCCTTAGACGGGCTGAAAGCCGGTGACGAGAAACAACAACGGGAAACGACGTCATCCTATTAATTGCGCTACTCCAGTCTAATGGGATGATGATGATGATGATGAGGATGGCGATTTTGAATCTCTAAGGTAGCTCGCTCGTAGCCGCTATGAGCAGTTCCAGTTCCCGCCATCGTCTGCTCGGCGGATTTGTTTACGACTGCGATTGGCGGGAAATTCGAATCTCGCGCTGGTCGACCCTCTCTGTTCCACATGTGTCTGTGTGATTGTGGTCATCAGTGTTGTCCTGACAGTAGTAGTAGTTCTGTGACTTCAGTTTGTGAGTCCGTCGAGGTAGGGGTGAGTGTCGAAGTGTTCGAATCATTCGCCTCGATCGAACTAGAAGTGGCGCCAGTTGACAACTAACTGCCCGAAAGGACACTCGATGTGGATTAACGGATGCGGTTGCTGTGGCAACGACATCGGTCGTGGTTAGAGTGACATTCGTATATGTGGGTGGCTGTGACATTTATTTGACTGTGCTTCGACTTTGGGCAGCAAGCGCAACAACATCGAGACTACATCAACAAATATGACAACAAATGTACAGCTCAGTATCGCGGCCGGCCTCGCTGCACGAAGCAACGTTGAGCTGATAAAGTGACAGACACTCTACTCGGTATGTGTATAGTTTCATGTACACAGTTAAGCTGTCAAGTTTAGTATATAGTGTGAAAGTAGAACGTTTATGCTGTCATCGTTAAGAAACAGATGATTATGCATGTCTCCCCCCTACGTTTGTTTAGCAAGTGTTCCGCTTTCCTGTGCAGTATATATATATATATATATATATATATATATATATAACTGCGTGAAGCGTGTACACTCTTTACAGCAAATTTGTCACGAAGTACGGAGATCGTATCGATAACTGTCAACAAGTCGTGGCAATTAAATTATTTGACTCGTTCTTTGTAAGTGCAACTTACTACAGCAAGATATTCAGAAGAAAAAACATCATGAATGAAATACAGCCCGAGAAAACAGATCGATCACTCCTTGTTCAATCTTCATGTGTACTTGCTATGTTCTTACAATTGTTCTTACATTTATTTCTACTTGCGCAGTTCTCTCCCGTGCGACAAACACAGCAACGACAGACTTGGTGGATCGGCTCCCTCTAGCGACGCTGAACCAGACACCGAAGCAGTAGCCGATACCGGGACCGAGCAGGACTTAGACAGGATGCCCAAGAGGACGGCGCCGCACGATATCTCGGATTCGGACGATGATGTCGCCGAAATCCGCGAAGATTCGCCTCCTCAACCGTCGGAACGCACCCCCAGCGTCCGGAAAAAGCCTTCATCCGCGGAACGTACCCATAGGGGGCACGCGGCAACTAATACTAGCTCGTCAGCGGCGGCCACTGCATCTCGTAGCAGGGAGTCGCCACCACACGATATGGCGCTGCTCGACGAACCCGATCCACCGATGGATGTCGTGCCTGTAGATAGTTACACCGTTGATGGCTCAGTTATGTCTTTCCACGAGGTAATTATACGTCGTGTTTGGCTTTATCACTCTCCTAAAATTATTTAAAAACTTACGTATGTGCTTATCAAAATGGACATTAATTTGACGCAAGCATTTGATTTCTCTAAGTTTCCTCGTTAAGGTGGAAAATATCATATTAAATCTATATTTATTGTTAAGGCAAGGCTTTGACCAGTTAAAGTTCTTAAGTATGCTTATACCTTTAAAGGCTTTAAGCAAAATAATTTTTGCCATTTTGAGCTTTCTGTTTTTCCCTGAACATTTGTGTATGCCAATTTTAAATATTTGAACAGCGTACCTAAATTGAATGTATTCGAGTCTTCAATTAATAGAAGCAACTTTTTTTATTTTACAAATGTGTACTTAACTAGTACTTTTATTCCAGTTCTTTTTTGTATGTTAACGGTTCTCCGCGCTTCACAACAAAATTTGCCCTTTAGGATACGTTGTCTTTTTTTGTTTGTCCCGTGACGTCTCTTATTTGTGTTATACTTTGCGCATCTGTGCAGGGAGATGATGACGCGGCTGCAGCACTGAACCAACGCATGCCTCAGCCGTTCAAGGTGGTCGAGGCTACAATTCGGCCTGGTCGAAAACAGCAGAATCGAATGTTTGCGTTTGTGGTTGACCGGTCGCCTAGCGAGACAGATAATCTCGAAACCTACGCCGCGTACATCCTCAAAAGAAAGCTCGCAGACGCCTTTATGCAGATGAAGTTTAACAAAGTAAGTTGGCTCTTCGCGATTGACTAGGACTGATTCCTCGTCTGATCAGGTCCTGTAGAAGCTTTACACTGTAGAAGCTAGCGCGCAATACTTCCCTGGCATACGGTGTGCTCGATCGCAGATCCGATTTCCGAACAAAGCTGGGGAAGCTGCCACCGAGAAGGCAAACAATTTAAGAACACCTGTTGCACCCTGGATCAAGTAGTGTGAAAAGCCCTATTTACGAAATTTCGAAAGTTCTCTTCTCTGGCTCCTAAAGTATTTTTATAAGATGCGGTCCCGGGGGTCACACATCCTCCGAAAGAGTCCGATTTTGGTTGATTAGAAAGGGTTGAGCGACATTTAATGATCATGCTACGATGTATACCGCCCGTAAGAAGCGGCTCTGCCCTTATCGTTGATACATTTTCGGTCGCAACCTTTTCTCACCGCCTGTGTGACGGCTTTATGAAATGTAGTAAATAATTAACTATGGATGTTTAGGTACGGAAATCTAGTAGTTTTATTACCTCTGATATGTCTTGCTTTACAGGATATCTGCGCACATGTTTGTCGCTGTCTTTAAAGCTAGCTGCCCCATTAATCTGATTTAACGTTTCAGGGGTTTGCTCAACCTTGTACAGGGAGCACATAAGTTCTAGGAGTTGGCGCATGACAGATTTGTAGTGAGAATGATTTGTTTGTACTAAGCTGTAAATACCCTTCGCTTGTGGTTTTTTAGAACGTTCAGCATCACTGCCTGGTGATGACTTGTTGTGACTCAGAGACCGACAACCTGAGTCGACAAGAGCAGGAGAAGATTATTAATCTTCACTGCGTTGAACTAGTCGAAGGTGGCTTGATCAATCCAGGAAAGGTGAGGCTATCTGCTTTTAATTTTATGTTTATAGTAGTACGTTCCGCAAGGGTATGGTTTATCAGAAAAGCTATTAGCATGTTTACGATGCAACATTATGTTTGCTATATATATATATATATATATATATAGTTTTTTTTACGGTTTTAGGCTGACATTTGTTTGTTAGTATTTTTGTTATATTATAGCGTACCCTCTACTCCACTAAACCACTGACGCCAATGAAGTATCGTAAACGAAGAGAATGAACGTAGATATGGAAACTACATTTGTAATTGTTGTTTTAAATAAAAATTTGTGAAATTTATACGACTGCTAGAACTATCAATATCTGGTACATACATAGGGTATTCATATGTGGTCTGTATTTTTTTCGTAGTATTATTGGTACGTAGCGTATGCATAATATACGTTTCTTCATTGCATATATATGTACATACATCTGGATTGAATTGTCAGGTACTAAAGTTAAAGGAATCGCTCGACCTAAAACCGGAGGCGGAGCAGTATTCGACGCTGATGTGCGGTCTAATGACAGCTGCTGACATAATTAATCGATATGCTGAAGACAATGAAGGATACAGCGACATCGAGATCATGGTTAGTGGTACTCACCTGATTGCGTCCCTTGGCGCGTCGGAGGACCATATCAGCACTAACTAAAGCTCTCGACAAAATAGTGCATATGACGTCCTACTACTAGTTCTGAGGCGTGCAACTTTGTAGGCGATCAATCGGTTTTCAAGCGTGAATCCATCGGGGATTATTCTTCTGCCTTCGTGCGGGTACACGGCGAGACGTCTGTCATTTGTTTATGGCAAAGCGTGCCTAACTGCATAGTACCATAGTCGAGGCGAGGACTTTGGTGCAAGGAACACGAGTCATTCAACTCCGGTTACATAGTTACTAAATTAATCTGTCCGGATCGTTAATAATATTAATAACGACGGAAATGCTCATAGTCAGCCATACAACAGCAATTCTTACTAATTCTAAATTGAAAATGATGAAAAATCAGGCATAGCAATCAGGATAATTATTCCTGACTTCGTTAAGATGGTTGTGATCATTTTGTTGGCATCTGAATGAAAATATGCGTATTTACGTGTAAATTAAAATTCGGTATTATTTACATCTTAGTACTAAATAAGGGGAGTAATTCCGTTCACGCGAAGCGCAGCTGTAATTTCTTGATGACAATGACGTTCTCTTGTATATATATATCATCTTTTTTTTTCAGGTGCTAAATATATATATATATATATATATTTAGCAACTGAAATACATTTTATCATTTTCTGAGTTAAATAATACGCATAGCGGAGTGTTATTATTGTATTCGCTAATTATACGTTTCGATGCTCACTGCGGGTGCTTCATGCATCAACAGATATTCTCGGATCTCAGTTTCGACATATTGGATCCGAATCATCTCCGAATGAGAACTGTGCTCAAGAAAGTCTTAGCGAACGCTCATACGACCATTGTTTCCGATCGACAAACGCTCGACGAAAGCGAATACCGAGAACGCGTTCTCTTTCTAGAGGAAGTTTTTGCTAGCTTTACGACGATTTCATACCAGGAAGCTATGAGAAAGGTAACTAATTCCTTTATATATATACTAACTTATCCCTGTACACCTGTTTGTCTATGTTCATACTTCTGTACGTTTGTCGCATTATTCTAGCTTGCGCCTACGTCTTTTCGTTGGGCAGTAACTTATTTTCATAAATAGCTGAAGGAGGCTCTAAATGTTGGCATTTGCTGTTTGTTTTGGTTTTAAAGTTTCCTTACTCTCACAGACGCGATTCGCATTAATCGATGCAGATGCGGTCACTTTGCTACCTTTGCCAAAGGAAAAGGGAGCAGAAATGTTTTGTATAGGAGTGAGATGCATTTTTTTGGTTGTAATCTAAAGCGTGGCTGTCCAGACATACGTTTACAAAATGCACGATTGCAAGAGACTGTGCATACCGGTGCGTTCGGGAGACATTTCTATATTGTCTGAATTATGCCTGTTCTTAGCTCGCAAGAGAGTTCGCAAAATTATAATTTTACTTTTGCATGTTTGAAATTTCACGCCCATTTTTCAAATACGCGTGCACAACTATTACGTTCACACAAATGTACATCTTAAGTGAATCATTTTGGTACCAAATTGATAGAACCGACATCTTTGGTTGCAAAGTAACTCAAATTTCCCGTTAAACCCGTAGAAGCTCAGAAAAGATTTATTTTTGTTCCAATCATGCCCGTCAACCAATAAACACATTCGGAAGTCATGGAAAAGCCCTCGTTGCACGCGTTTATATATACCAGGCGTCTCCCGAATGGTTCCAGCAGCAATAATTATTTTGACGATAATTTCCATTGGCAAACATGATTTTCTCACTGAGCTTGATCATAGTTTCAAGTAATCAAATCCGGTTACCTTGTATATATATGCCGTTAAAAATTCTGATTTTTATGCCATGCGATTGTAACGTTTAGAAATCGCGTCATACATGCGTTCTGTGTTGGTCATTGTAACCGACTATTGGCGATTATACGGAGTAGAGGTAACGCTTTTCGCCTAACCAAAAATATTTTTCATGGAATTTTCAATTATACATTTTTAAGTGTAAACGAAGATTCATTTAGATAGCATCAGTTAAGCATGATTTGCAGCAACAATTCGTTAACAACTATATTTGTATATTTATATAATTGCATAGAGTGAAGAATGGACAATGAAGGAACTGATGCCAACGAAGTGGAACGCCAACATTCGGCTTTTTGGCGAAGACTTGCCGATCGAAGCCTACCTAATTTGCAGCGAGAAAAATGAATCTCTACTTGAAAATCGCATGGAAAAAGGTACGTGTATGCACATATATATTTGTAATTTTCCTATACAAGTGTAGGACTCGCTTAAGTTTACAATGAGAGACACGTATTTGACTAGTTAGTTTGCTTTGGTTATGGTTTAATAACGGCGACAGACAGTCGCCATTGGGCTGGTAGGGAAAAGGTAGATAAATGTATATATATTTATGTTTATTTATTACTCTCTCTCTTTATATATCTATACAATTCTTCATATATGTTTTATGTTTATGTTATATTACATGTTATTTTCTTCAAATCATATTTATCGAATCTTCCAAAGTTGTTTTTCCTCTTAAAATACCAGCCGCTGCAATGTACTTAAGCCATCTTCTTTCCCACTTCTCGAAATATCTTGTAAACGCGTCTTTCGAAATCAAGCATCGGACATTCTGCGGCAATAATTCGTGGATTATGATTCCCTTATAGTGAAGAAAAAAAGTGAACAGAATCTTGGTGTGAATCTGCTCTGTCAGAATTTCTTCGATTGACTCTCTGCTTGGGGGCACCACTGGGAGGATGGGACTTTGATCTCAATGTTAAAACTGTACACCCATAACTCGTCTCCTAAATCACTCTTTGAAGCAATCCAGGGTCTTCTGCTACCGCTTAAAGGCTTAATTCGGACATTTCCCGACGGGCGTTCGTTTGCTGGAAATTCAGCATTTTTGGAACGAACTTTGCCGCCGGTCTTCTGACGCTAATGTCGGCCAAGACTGTTACAACTCATCCATAAGATATCTCCAATTCTTCAGCTATCTTCCTGATAGTAATTCGGCCATTGTTGACTACGATGTAATGGGCTTTTTCAATATTTTCTTCTGTTATTGACGTCAAAGGCCTTTCCCGAACGGGGGTCATCTTCGGTCGTTTCACGTCCTTTAGGAATCGACGGTACCACGTATACACAGTGTTTTGGGACACATCGTAATCACCATAAGCAGTTGGTAACTTTTTCCACTGTTTTAGAATATATAATTTGGTTTTCAACGCAGAACTTTATGCGGATTCCATGATCCTTCGTTTTCGGCTCCTTAAAAATCACCTTGTTTTCTTCACTTCTTTGAACCAAACTCAAGCAATAATTGCTGTCACTCATGGGCGCGAAATTATGTTTTTTGCTTATTTTTTCAAATTCAACGTACTTTAAACAATTCGTCTACGTATATATCTATATAAAGATATATAATATTAGAGTAGGTTGGTTAATCGAGTCAGTCAATAGTGAAGTGATTGTGTGACTTCGCCTTGCGGTTCGTTCTAGTGGGGCCCAAGGACTCAGCATCGCAACCGACGGAGGAGTTTGATGCGTCCATGAGCACACTAAGATCTCCGAAGCAACTCGTCAAGCTTACTGACAAGGGCAGTTACAAAAAAGACGCCAATGGGGCTCTGGTGATCGTCGATCCGAAACGAACTGTGATGGCCTATCGGTGAGTACGTGGTACGCCACCGCATAATATTAGCATTTGCCACGTTGCCAGAATTAAGAGAATCTGTAGTCTTAAATATAATTGTTAAGCGCGTTTAAGCGTCCAAGGTTCCACTATATTTGATCACTCTATAATTTTAACGACAAGTTAATAGCCCAGTCTTTTGTATGAGTTTAGTTTTTTTTTTTTTTTGCCATTCTTATGCGTTATAAACGGAATGCTTAGTCATGTACACCGCATTTGGGTGCATAGAGGTTGCCAAAACTACAGCTAAGTTCTGTTTGTACTCAGCTATAATAAAGGTTTAAATTGAGAAAGGTAGTAGGATATCTGTGAGCTGTGCCAGAAAAGTACACTAGAAGAAATAATTCTTATTGCGAGTCGTTGAGATTGGTTTACTTAAACTATATGGGTAAGTGGGGGCTTTAATAATGTTGGGCCTTAATCTAAAAAAAACATGCTGGTTTTTTAAAAATATTACTATGATAATTATTATATTAATTATATAATGATTCGGTAAAATAAAGACATTTGATGTACATGCGCTGTGTATGATGTAACTTCAACTGACAAAATTTTTTTTTCATGTGCGAGTTGACATCTCATTTAGTTAACTTGCTAGGGCATCAACTAGTGTGCCATTGGGTGGTTGTGCCTCTTCACTATTGCACTACGCTAATGTCTTAGACCTAAGTTACAGTTAACCGTTACAGTTATTATTCAGTTTAAGTCGGGTACAAGTCCAGTTGGGACAACTATGTAACATCATTCTAATATTCCGAACATTTTTAGAAATACCTAATGTTGCATCTAACGCATAACACACTTTAGTCACCCTGTGCCTCTTAAGGTGATTTCGATGTAATGCCAAAGTAATACCGAGCCTGGGGGGGTGGGGAGGAATCCGGGTTTAGTGGGTTTGCGAGTCTCACACTAGTCACGCAGGCTGCTAGTGGGGCATGTGCATCATGCATTACCGAAACCTCCCAGAACAAAAAAAAAAAGGTGAAATGCGTTGATAACGCCGTTAAACGTAACATGTATTACTCACTTTGAGTCTGATACAATGATGCGCATGCGTTGGAGACACTGTGGAACACCATTCTTACATTCCGAATATTAAAACCTTATGTAGCATATAGTGTGTATAACAGAGCGGCTTTCTTTCTTCTTCTTGGCAGTTACCAACTGCTTACCTACCATATATTTTTTTCATATTGACAGCTGGACCCTGTGTTACAACCAATTTTGTGCATGTAGTAAGGTGGAATATATGCTTCGGACTTTACGTCTCGTTTGGTGTTTTTCTCCTTTACTTGTTCATAGCGGCCCATGCATCAGTAGTGGGCACCTAGTACCAGGCCGCAATATATTGGTAATTGTTCGTGTCTCGCTTTAAGGTTTGGCACTACAGCTGTTCCTTCGAGCAAGCCTTTGAAGGAATACATCGGCCAGGAGGAGTCGTACAAGGGCTACATTGTCAAGGGATGGTATCCGTCACATCAATTTATGGTACGACGAGATCATAGTTGCTCTCGGCCCTCTTCCTAGTTGTTTCCCGCGGCCTGTTTTAGCATTTGCCAGCTTTGAAATTATGTTTAGCAATTTGTGACGACCTGCTTAGTGAGCACTTGCTCAAAGGTAGGTTGTTAACTTTTGTGTAACTGGTAAGGTGGTAAATCCACAAAAAAAACGCACCACATTGAACCATCTCAAAATTCTGTTGTTATTGATTAGCAACTCCGTTCGATTATGAAATACTGGGACTGCAACTTCTGAATACGATGTCGTTCTTGTTTGTTAAACGACGCAATCGATCGCAGCTGTACCTTAGTGGCGGAAAAGGTTATCGGGTGTTTTCATCAGCAAGCGGAGGAAAATCGACGGTGTTTGACTCGCTGTTGAAGCTGTGCGCCTCACGAGGACGTGCGTTACTGGTCGATTACGCCTATGCTGCACGTTTTGGCTCGAAGCCGGGCGTACTTCTACCTCACCTGCGGAAACACTGTTTCGTCTTCTACGAACTAATTTATCACGACAACATGAATTATCTTCCGAGGTCAGTTTGATCAGCACAGGCTTTCGTTCGGCTCTTATTTCGTATTTGCACGCATACATGTGTGCGAGCCCATATGTTCATCAAATTATATGTGTTTATGTAATTACATGTATAGTACGTGTAATTTATATGTATATGCCGTTGTAAACTGTATGCGTTAAGCTGAGTCACATCATTGATGCTAGATTAAAAGACGCATGTTTCAACGTGATTCTGGAAATATATATATATATAACATTTTTTTAGTAATAAACAATAAAGGTGTTATATATATAGAGGCGAGCACTGCCGAGTGTGCAAACGTATTGTAAATGATTAATAAATCATCACAATATTTTCTATATAAATGCATATAGATGACTACAGAGTTTTTAAGCGTTACGCACGAAGCGGGAGTCACATCCGTATTGCAAGGTTGAAAGACGCGGTTTTTAAGATGCCTATATATTTTTTTTTGTGTCTGTTTTATTCCGTCTTAAGGTACGACCCGATTGCCACATGCAAGCCTAACGCGGAACATCTGCGGGAGATTACGAAGGTGATGAGCAAGTCCGTCGTCAAGTCGCTTGACCTCAAGTACGACCCGTTTATGCAGCAGGTGTTCGAAGATGTGTGGGAGGGGCGGCTGGATGAAATGTCGAGGACGTTTTCGGAGAAGTTCAGCGACGTTGTCAAAGAGACGAGGATGCAAATCGGAGAAGGAGAAGGACAAGACGAAAGGAAGAACAGCATGTCGCTGCTGGCCGTCGCGGCTGCCGAGCTTGCGGAGCGCGCCGAAGGTGTCGTGCGGAGGTTGGTGGTGGAGGACAAACCAGAGCAGGTTGACAAAAGCCGAACTCCTTTTCAAGTGGAAGCGTTGGATGAAGACGCAGACGAATTGCAGCCTCAAGAGTTTTCTCGCCTATTTCGCTGAATTGAATTGGCGTGGTGAATTTAAGAGTGATCGGTCTGGGTCTGGAACCCAGGCCTCCCGAATGCAAGGCAGAGGCTTTGCCACTAAGCCATCTTGCTCGGTCCTACACTACTACTACTGCTAGTAAGGTAACCTTTCGGGCTGACTCTCAGCCAAACATTCAACGTCCACGGAACCACCTTCGCACTGCTTCATAAATTGGTGTGCGTGTGTAAATACAAGTGAGCAAAGGTGGGGATCGAGCCCGTGCACTCATGTGTCTCCTCCGGTCGCAAGGCGCACGCTTATGCTGCACTACTGCTACTACTGCGATGACGGCTACTGTGTCCGCTTCTGATACGACTATACAACTACCATACATCAACCATACCAAATACATACCGCGGGTGGTTAGAACGTCTGCTTGGCGGCTAGAGTGAAGGGCGGTTAAGAATAAAGCTGTGTACATTTTAACCTGAACTTGGTGAAAGACACACACGAGTGTATTTTAGCTCCTGGCCGTTATTTTAGACCAGGTACAGTGTTTGAACATTGAAAAGCTATTTAATGTAGAACACATCAAAGCGTGCATTTATTATGCACTCATTTTGGAGTCCGCCTCAGCAGGGCACACGTGAAATGTTTCTACGCTTTGTCTAGAACCAGGAGCGCTCTGTTCGTTGCCATAATAGGGTATCAGTTACTTCTGGATAGTGTCTGGATACGCAGGTCTCCCTCTGCATCTGTGATATTCGGGCATTATTAATGAGATTAGGCAAGGGTATCTGCTGTAACAATACTACTAGGAAACTCGACGATCAAAGGTAGAGCCAAAGGTGGTCATGAGCATATTTAATTTGAACGTCGCTGCTATGATTCGTTATTGCAGCAGGTCATCGCACTATTCCTAAGGCTGCCCGATTTCAAAAGCGTAGACAAAATCAAAGGTGTGTTCATGAAGCGCGCAATGGGACTGCCAAACCCGTAAACGACAATTGCACTTTAATTTGGCGGGAAACAAACATTCATTGAGGACTTCATATGGTAAAAAGGTTGCTTTTAACGGAACAAAACGTTATTGTGCAGAATAACATGACACCGATATGACATGATATTTTTCATTTACTGCGATTTGCGAAAAATGCAATTTGCACTCTTCAACACCAAGCCAACCTTCGACAACCTCAGGAGCCAGCGTTCCATTAGTCTGTGACTTGCAGGGGATAAATCAGCGTATTTTGCATGGCGCCTAGCCAAATAGGTACATAAAAATAAACATGTTGTAATATATTTCACGGTTAATAGATGTGCTTTGCGAGTAAGGGTACTTCTCTAAACACATGCCCAACACTTGTAGTCATCACCAATCTTATCAAAATAAAAGAGCTTGTTTTGTTATGATACTGTACACTCGCTAGGAGGTATTGCTAGGCAAGCGCCCAAAATCAGTTATATGTGTGCGCATATGTGTGCTCGAAACTATCTCCTTAAGCCTGTGCCGGTGTACAGGGTTGTTAAAGCAATATATGTGTCAATAGTTTGTACAATACGATAGATTTGGGTGTCAACGAATTCATATTGTCATCCTGTCGTGGCCCATTCGAGGGCTGTTAAGGCTACTGCCAATACGGGGGGCTTGTGCTGCATAGAAGCCCCCCGGGCTGGACGGTTAACGCCCCGAGTGACACTCGGTGGTACCGTCCGGGACGCCTGCTGCCTTGGCTTAATAGGCAAAATGAGTGAGAAGTGGCCACACGAACGCAGACCACCGGTCGAGAGGGCCTTCTGGCCCCGTATTTTACGGGGAACCCCTGCTCTGGAGTGGTCCGACGCCCTTCGGGGGGAAGGTATATTCCGGGGTGTAACGCGGAATCGCGAGGTGAATGCGTCTAATCGGTACGGTGGAGTAGTGTGGTACCCCCATTCCGAACCTCGATAGGGGGGAGGGTGGGGGATCTGCCGGCCTGTCAATTCGGGCTGGTGGGCACTCCCGTTCGGGTCCGCGCGTATTAAATCGCGGTTAAAGGGCGGGAGTGTAAGTATTTCTCTCTTTTGTTAGCGGATGCTGGCGTCCGTCCTCTGTTAACATGGTACTCTATGGGACTCCGGCATCGGGGGCGGGGTAAAACGGCGCACGGTCATCATATCACGGTTCGAACAGCCCTCTATTTGGTACTAAAATTATATTTGTAAGGGGTCCGATAGATTTTGAGCGTAATAGTAAATTTTTAAATTATTGACCGCAAAGTTCGAAAATTTGATATTATTTTTAAAAATCGTGTTTAGTGTGACTGTTTACCTCGGTAGCCAGTATGAGTATCCTTCAGGTAGCAACATTTTCTTCCGAGCACGCAGGTTTGTTTGCTTTCTCTATTAGACATTGTTATCTTGCAATGGCACATTTTCAGTAGTGATGTTCGGCGGGCTATATATCTATATATATATGTATAAAATTTAGAATTACACCCTCACTTCTAAACAAGACATTTTTACCGCGCACACTAAAAACATATTTTTTGTTGACAAGTTCTGTCACCCCCTAAGGCGGAATTATTTTGAGCGTAGAAAGGATCCACTTACACTGGAGCAGCACACTATAAATCTGCCTTTCGGGGCGGAGGGCCAGGTCCTACGGTCACTTCCGAAGAGAAAAAGCTCAGGGCCCGATCAGGTGTACTATGCATGGGATCCAGTCGCTCCCTCTCTTTGCAGCAACTCATTGTGATTTATTTAATGCAAATATAAAGAGTGAGCGGCCCTTCCATTAGAGAGAGTCGGCTTAGGAGTGACCGAGGTACCCGCGATGCAATCCACGTTTTTCAGTCAGAATTCTGTGCGAGCTGTGGCAAAACCCAAACGTCGTCTGTATGCAGTCTTTATTGACTGCGTCAAAGCCTTTGACAAAGCCCCTCGTCATCTGCTGGTTGAAGCATTCCAACGAGCGGGAGCAGGTGGCTCTCTCCTGAGTGTAGTAGCAAGTTTCATTCAGACGGTGAGCATGGTGTATTGGAGATGAAGCAAAATGGGGAACTCCGCAAAGAGAGTCGCTAAGCTGCGTCTTTTTATTCTTCTCCTTGCTGACCTTGTCGGTTATGTCCGACAGGAGTACCAAAAACCGTGGTGGTGATGTATGCAGATGATATCGTGGTCGCTTATCGCGACCTAGGTGCCATCAAGCGCATGGTATAGTTGTCTCGGTGGGACTTAAGATAAACACCGGAAAGACCAAAGCCATGAAATTTGGGCGTGGAGGTCGATTGGCTGCCAGGGACGTTACACGTTGGTGCGGCCAACCACCGAGTATGTTAACTCTTTTCAGAATCTTCGATTTCGGGTTCATTGCACAGGAACGACGTTCACAGCGCATATAACGAAACAGTACGGTAAGCACTTGTCTCTCTTTACAGGAAATTAGGCAATGTCGGAAACCTGTTCGCTTTGTCAGCAGTGAGGTTCTTCATGCCTAAGATTGTTCCGGGGCTGATGCATGGTCTTGACAGGGCGTGTAGAAACCACCTCATGCCGGCGAATTTTAACCAGCTGAGAGGTGTTTCTCATTATTTATGAAGCGAGTGCTTTGCTTGTCTATCCGAGCAAAGAGGCTTTGTATGTCTCATGTCAGACGGTCCACTAGCTACTGAAACAATCCGACTAAGGCTAAAGATGCCACGCGCAATGCCTTACGAATGTTTTATTTCGGAGTGGGAAGTTAAAATCGAACAGGCCAGACGAGAGGCCGGGTGTTTGGATGTTTTCAATGCCTTGCATCTTTGGTCTGGTCCTGTATATGTGAGTTGTGCACCTCTCGATTCTGCCTACAGAAGTGTAAGTACCATGCAGTGGAATGCACAGCTCTGGAACAAAAATCGCTGCATTACTTCTTTCGCCGGAAGCGTGGAGAAGACTGAGCTTTAAAAAAAGTATATATGTATGTATGTATATATATATTTATATATATATATATATATATATATATATATATATATATATATATATAATATATATATATATATATATATATATGGAGCGACAGAAACGAGAACAATAAAACGTACATTCAAAAAATTTATTGCAAGAAAACGCAACGGAGATAGTACATGTCCATATGCAGCGACTGACTCGCACACTTTGTGCTTGAAAATGTGTTTGTGATTTGTAATCCTAAATAAGGTGGCTTATTTTTTTACGCTTTTATGTAAACAGGCTCAGATCCATGTCTCTCTCTCTTGTGACGTCGCACTCGGCGCGCCGTCACGCCATTCGGTCCCAATCAGCAAAGGCCGGTCATCTCCGAGCACGGCACGACGGCACAGAGCGCCTTCCACGCACCGACGGCGAGCACAATGTTGGTCACGTAGTTGACGTACTTCATACGGTTGAGGTGGCGCTTCGCTACGTCGATGTTGGCGTTGTCCTCCTTGAGGATGAAGTGGCGAATGCCGTGGCAGTAGCTCTGCACGTAGCTGGACCAATCGATCTTGGCCACGCTGAAGTTGAACTCGGCTTGGTCGGCTGCGCTGAGTCGCTGGAACAGGTCGCGCGTGTTCGTGTTGTCGAAACGCCACTCGTTGGTGGCGAAAAACTCGAGCAGACCCATCGAGTTGGCCAACCGCTCGTAGAGACGCGACAGAACAGGTTTCTTACCGGCGCAGCGGAGAATGGCGTCGATGATGTGCGCCGGCACGTAGTGCTGCAGAAACAGTCGCGCCTGGTGCAGAAACCTGTGCGAGGTGATCCGTGGGTGAGGATAGCGGACAATTGACGTCGACGGAAACCGGTGCGGGAAATCGATCGTCTGCTCCATGAAGAAACGCCTGTAGAAACAACAGCGGCAGCAGCAGCAGCAACAACAACAACGACAACAACAATAAGTAATAAGCTTAAAACTAGTTGTGTCCTACCGTATCCTTTTCATACGGGATAAATGCGGTTATGCACGCCTCAGGTATTAGGAAGTGGTCGTTCCTGGTCTTACCACTTGATTGGGTTCTCGGTACCCGAGGTGCAGTTGTAAACCCGGAAGCCCTCGCATGTTCGGGGCGCCGCCGCGAGGACGGTGTTGGCGACGAAATCAACAGGAATAAGATCGGCAATGCAGTCGAGCTGAGTGTAGAGCGTTGTCAGAACGCCCGTGCCGAGAGCGATCAACAACCCGTTCGGACCGTTGTAGTTGTCCACCCAGCCGGGCACTGGCTCAGCGGCCGCACCTGAGAGATGAATTTCGTCATGATCAAGAATTGATTATTCAAAGGTCAACTTCAATCCCCGTTATATTTTCGTTTGATCGACCAAGTGACCAGGCGACCAGGCGTTAGGCAAAGTAGAACGAAAAAATGAAAGAGCAGAAGAAACACATCTTTCGTGTTACATGTACATTCCCAATTGGGTCAGCGGCAAGGACTAAGAATTAAATAAGATATGGCAATATCGACACCAAACACAGCGGTGAAATAGCTTTAGTCGTACACAGACATACGGATATGATCTCACGTGACTGCACTTAGTCTATAACTACTAATAATAAATGCGCGAGAATTGTCTAACCTAATTGTTCAACCATGTAACTTATTGACTAACAAATAATGCGTTGGTGCCATCTTCCCGTGCTCTTACATGATGGCCACAAGTGAATACATTGCTTAGATGAACTAGCACCAAGTCTAGATTATTATTATTATTATAATTAAGTTCATTGCCATCTAATTTTGCTAGGAAACGCTTCTTATGTGAAGATGATCGAAATTTTGCCAACATTTGCATACTTCGCAAATGGCTGTTTTAATTGTATAATGTAAGGAAAATATTACTTCAATGTGCCCATAAAAATACTGAGATCAGTTAGATTTATTATAGGGTTATAGATTATATTATATATACAATATTTAGAAATGGAGGTTTTCTGGATCTCATTTAAGATGAACATTTGATATTTTGCAGCCTTGCGCAGCCTTTTCCCATTTCCGAGTGAGGATCCAGTCGTTCCGTATAGTTGTGAGCTATAAACGACGTAGATTTGCCGTCTCTATGATTTCAATGGGACGTTAGTATCTCTGCGCAGAGCAGGAGCCGGTTCAGTGGCAAGTCGTTAATGAGTGTCCTCTCGCCACACAGCTCCGCGGCGAGCGTTTCTGATGCGTTTTGGGCAGTCCTAGGATTCGCCCTATAAATTGCACGTTTGACCTTGTCAGACCTTTCAAATTATTCAAACGTCAAGTGTTGTGCAATATCAGACAAGTAGTAAACTGAGTTTGAGAACACTTTTATTTTAAATGCATTGATTTCTACTTGTAGGCTCGCGTCGTGACGGACTTCTAGATGTGTTTTTCACGCCAGCGCCTGTGCTGTTCAATGTGTCTGCCAAAGAAAGGCCTGGGTGTTATTGTTTCACTTTGGTAGATGATGTGAATAACAAGCTCTACCTCGCCTCTATTTACCTGGAAATGGTGGTCGGCGGTTGCATATATTCATCCATTACTAAAACGGTGGAACCTGGTCGTACTTGTGTTGATCGTCAATAGGTTCCCGCAACCCCAATTTTCGGTTTCGTGGAGATAAGATTGTAAGCGTTCTCTTTTGCTATTACAACAAGGCCATCGGCGTAAAAGTCGGAAAACGTTTATGAAGCAGCCGGTCTGACACGTAATCTAAATAAATAATTAAGTCGAGTTACTCTGAGCTACTCCGATGGACTGACTTATAGACGTGTTCTATCATGTATTGATCATACGTTACGAACCACATGGATAGCACGATTTAAGTCCTGCCTTGCTGGTAGGCCCGTTTGTTAAAGTTAGACTTATTGAATCTGCTTGGCAGTTAGTTGATTCGGGGGGTTCACAGGGTTTAGTCCTCAGCCCCTTTATGTTTCGTATGCTACTGAATTTTATACGTCTGAAGATTAAACTCCACAAGCAGGGCCAAAGGACAGCTTTAGCTAACGATGCAACAATCTTATTTCAGGTATGAGTCGTGGTAAATGTGCTTAATCCGGTCCAGCTAATAGGATTGCTGTAATGGATGTGAATACTAGTAGGACCGGTCATATTTTGGTGTTTTGGCCTGCTCAAAGACTGCTTCAATTCCCAGTTATTTTTAACTTAGTGCTAATAAGATACATCGTTCTCGTGCGGTAAAACGTGCCTGGACGTGATGCTAGCTGAGAATTTGCCCTGCCATACTCACATCGATTATGTAAGATATTTTCTCACATGAATCATGTAAGAGAATTATAGAGAAAGGGAAAGGGCATGCTGGCATTCACCGTAGGCTCACGCATATAACGGATATATAACGGATTGCTTGCAAAATCTTACGCGGTCTAGTTCCGGCGGGTGTATTATTCCCCATATAGTCGAATAGGTGAAGAGTGATTGCGAAGGGACACGTTGTTCGTAGTGCCGTATTCCCGAAAGAAACTAAGCCCTCATTCCCTATCTTGTCGGCTGCCAAAAGTTTGGACTACATCGCCTAGAATTTGTATATCCGACCCCTGTGAAACCTTCGCGCTGCAGTTAAAAATATCTGTTGGCAGAACAGACCACCGATGACGGGCGATTGCTGTTGTTGTGGACCTAAACAGCTGAAGTGATCGTGGTTTTTTTTTTTTTTTTTTTTTTTTTTTTTTTTTTCTTTTTTTTTTGTAAGAGGACTAACTGGAAAATGCGGTTGCACACGCGGGCACCGCAGCAAGGGAGCTCCCTGCAAGTGCGGGCCGGTAGTGTGGGGCTCCAACCCACTAAAAACCAGTCGTGTCCCCGTCCCCCACGCTGACTGGGAACTGCTTGCGCATATCATCAAACAGTCAGGGGGGGGCGAGTCTACTGGTCCTGGCGGATGTGTTCCCCGGGAGCCTCGGGGAGGCGCGAGCGGACTCGGAGGGAGGCCCTTGTCTTCTCTTGCAGTATGTTCTTAAAAGCTTGGGTCACTTTGTTCCATCCTGAAATTGATTCCGTCATTTTCATAGTGAGGTCGTGTAGGTTAAGAGCTGGGTTGTTACTTAAAAAGTCCGTTAAGCTTGCGCGCTGCTCCGCCCATGACGGACACCTAAGCACCGTGTGCTCTGGAGTGTCGTCAAGTCCATCGCCGCAGTGGACGCACGTGGGGCTGGGGGCCTTTCCAATCCTGAACAGGTACGACTGGAAGTCGCCGTGACCTGTGAGGACTTGGGTTGTGTGGAATGTGATTTCCCCCCCCGGCCGGTTAAGCCAGCTTCTGATATTTGGGATCAGGGTGCGGAGGCTGGCGCCTGGGGCACCCTGTTCGAGGTCTTCCCACTCCTCCTGCCAGAGGTCGATTGTACGCTGACGTGCCTCGTCTTTTTTGAGGCCTGGGTTATCCCATAAGCGACGGCGCTCGGCTGCCTTTAAATCCCACGGGATCGTTCCGGCAAGGACGAAGGCCGCCGCGGCGCTAACCGTCCTGTACGCTGAGATTACCCTGAGAGCTCCGACCCTTTGGGCCCTACGCAGGCGAGTCCTGTTCGCGGCGAATTTTAGTGTGTTGGTGGGCCAGGCCGGAGCTCCGTACAGGGCAACCGACTCGGCCGCGGACATAATTATTCGTCTTCTCAGCTGCCGTGGACCATATGTGTTGGGCATGAGACGTGCGAAGTCATTGGCCGTCTTCGTTGCCTTTTCCGTCACCCGCCGCACGTGTTCGGTACCGCGGAGACCCCTGTCAAGGGTAACCCCGAGGTACCTTACGTGGTTGACGAGTACGATCTCCTGGCCATCTAGGCGGAGGTGAAGGTCGGGGCATTTTCTTCGGCCCACCAAGAGTATCGCCTCGCTTTTGGCTGGGGCGAGAGCGAGCCCCGCTTCTTGCATCCAGCGGGCGACGTCGCCAAGTGCCTCGTTCGCACGGCTCTGCAGCAGGTCCGCGGCCCGAGCCTGGACGGTTAGGACGAGGTCGTCAGCGTAGGCAAGGAGGTTGACGCCGGGGGGGAGATCCCTCAGCCGCAACACGTCGTCGTAGGTTATAATCCATAGCAGGGGGCCAAGTATGGATCCCTGTGGCACCCCTGCAGTCATGTTAAAAACGGACCCGTGGGACTGGATTGTTCTGTCATGTAGATAGTTTGATAAAAGCTTTCGTAGATAAAAGGGGACCTTTTTCCTGTGGAGAGTCCCTAGGATGACTTTCCATGGAAGGCTGTTAAAAGCGTTCTTGACGTCCAGTAAAATCGCGAGGAACAAGTCCCGTCTTCTAGGCGGGGACTCGCGGAGGAGTTCAACCTGCGTCTGGATCCGCTTTATGGCGCCGATGGTTGAGTAGCCCTTGCGGAATCCGTACTGGCCGTCGGATAGCAGGTCGGTCCCCTCCGCGAAGTCCCGGAGGCGTGCCTCCACGATGGACTCGAATGCTTTAGCCAGGGCGCCGAGTAGGCAGATCGGGCGGTAGGAGCCGGCGCCCTTGGGTATGAGAACTAGGTTTGCAGCCTTCCATGCCGCAGGGAACGAGCCCGTCCGGAACATCCCAGTCGCCGCAGCGGCTACTGCTTCCGGGTATTCCGTCATTAGTAGCTTGACCGCGGAGACCGGAACGCCGTCGGGGCCTGGTGCCTTTCCCTCCTTGAGGCGTGCCGCCGCTTCGTGCACCTCTTGCAAGGTGACTTCTGGAGGATCCTGTTCTTCCGTCCCTGAGGCCTCCAGGTAGGGGGCGCGGTCAAAGGGAGGATGTTTTGGGAAGAGGACTGATATTGCCTCTTGGGCCTCGTCCGGCGTGAGGTCCACTCTCCGTTTAAAAGGCGGGCACCCCTTTACCATCTTGTATGGACGGCCCCAGGGATCGTCCTCCAGTTCTTCGAGAAAGGCTCTCCCGGAGCGTTCCTTACTTCTGAAGATCTCCCTGCGTAAGAGGGTCCTCAGCCTCTTATACTCGGCGCCATGGTACAGGGCATACCTCCCCTCGGGCGCACGCCTCCGGGCACGCGTAAAAAGGCGTCTCTCTCGAAGGCACCTCTTCCTTAGGTGTCCGATCTCCGCAGTCCACCAGTGCTTTGGTGTGCCGCGGCGCCTAGAATTCGTGCCGCGCCCCGAGGGAGCCCTACAGGCGGTCTTTAAGAGCTCCTGGAGGCCCGTCATCGAAGCGGGCGGGCCATCCGGGCCTATGCAGGCCCTAAGGGACTCCCGGAGTTCGGCGGTTCCCTGACGCCTCATAGGCGGATGCAGCCCTGCAGATGGTTGCTTTAAGCTGGTCGTCACGTGAAATTCGATTATATGGTGGTCACTTAGCGATTCTTCGTCATTTAAGACTCTCCAGTTTAAAATCCTGTGGGCCTCTGTCCGGCGTGTGATAGTTAGGTCTATACAAGAGGTGCGCCCTGCCCTGTGGAATGTAGGAGCACCTGTGTTAAGAACGACTAGGTCCATGGCCGCCAACCACTCGAGGACTGCGTGTCCTCTCCGGTTCGTAGCGGCGGAACCCCACGCGCCGGTGGAAGCATTAAAATCTCCTGTTATAATTAAGAGCTTGTCACATTGGTTAAAAGATGCGGTTAAGTCTTCTAAAAGTTTGATAAGACCTTCAAGTGGGACGTTGGGGCTGCAGTAGCATGAGTAAAAACGCCCAACGTTCGCCACGTCAATCCAAGTAAAACCGTGGCCGCTGCCATGTCCTGAAATCCGGGAGTGGCAGCGGCGGTCAAGTACAACGCTTGTTGCCCTCTCGCCGTCGGTAAACCGGTCCGGGCGGTTCTCTTCTGCCCACCGGACATTGGGCTCGCTCAGCAGCAGCACATCTGCTTCGGCTCTGCTACTGACCTCTTCAAGCATTGCATATGCTGCCCTGCTACGGTTGCAGTTTAGCTGTAGAGCTTTAAGAATCTTAGTCATGTGTTGAGTTAGGAGAGAGCTGGGTGTTGGGGGCCTTGGAGGCCCGAGGGTCCGCAAGGGGTGATGACCCTTGTACCCTCTTGCGGCCCCTCTGGGTTACCAGGGTAAAGCCCTCGGAATCCACCGCGGCACTAGGGTGGCCTCCGGGAGTGGATTGGGCGGCCGTAGGGCATGGCCTTGAGGCGGAGAGCGCGGGTGCCGCTCGGGTATTGGCTCGGCCGCCGCGGCGACGAAGTTCCTCAAGTTGTTCCCGAAACTTCGGGCATGCGGCGACGTTGGCTGCGTGCCCGTCTTCACCACAGTTGTAGCACGTCGCTTTCCCCGTGCACTCCCTGGAGAGGTGCCCCAGCTCTCCGCATTTATGACAGCGTTTGGCTTTGACTGCCTCAAAGGTGCATGAGGGGGCAGAGTGCCCCACACGTTGGCATCGTTGGCATGTCGGGACACTGATCCACTCCGAGATGGGGCACGAAGACCACCCCATTTGGATTCGTTTAATGCCGAGAATCTTGCCGGCATCTGCCGGGGCGACTCGGACCAGGGCCGTCCACCGACCGGTAACCCCTTTTTGGGGGGGGTCGACCGTCAGTGGTCCCTCGCATTGCGCCGCCTTGCGGAGGGCTCTTTCGATGTCTTCGGCAGAGGTACCCTCAATGATGTCCTTTACAAGGAGGCGTCGCATGGAGGAGCGGTCCAGGCTCACGTCCGCCTCCCCGGCTGACTGCAGGGCTTGAAGGAAGGTGCTGGCCCCTCCCTCTGCCGCCTCCGCAACTACCAGCCGCACATCTCCGCTGGGCAGTTGCACGACGCGGTTGACCCTGACGTTGTGTGCGATGGGGTCCACCCTGGTCCCCAGCTCCCGGATCATGTCCGCGTAGGTTTTGCCTTCCTTCTTTTTTAGAAGAAAGGTCGTTGTGGGGCTGGGCTTGCTTTTCTTCACGCTGTCTAGGGCCTTCCTTCGTGTCGTAGGGGTGACGGCGAGGTGTAGGCCTTGAGCTCGGGCCAGGCACTCGAGAAGTTTTCCGACTCCCCTCTGCTCCCCCTGGCTACTTATATGGCAGGGGATAGGTCCAAGGCTTCGTGAGCCCACTAGTGCCTTGGCCTTTGTTAACGCTTGATCCAGGAGGTTCTTCTCTTGGATTAACGTCGCATCCTTGGGGAGCCGGAGCGCCACCAGGGCCCTCGTAATAGGCTCGCCGTCGTCCCCCGTCTCGCTTATGCGACGGGACAGGACTACGCCTGTCCTGTCTCCCGCCTCCCCGGCAATGCCCTGGAATTGACAGGCCATGTTCTGCCATACAGCTTTGTCGGAGGGGTCGTCCTCCCTGGCCACCAGAATCCGAAGGGGACTCTCCTTAAGAATGCTCACTCCGAGGTGTGTTATCCTCGTGTAGACGGCTGGTGGCCAGTCTTCGGTGAGGAGTTGTTTGAGGTCCTCCTCCGTGCCGCAGGCGTCTATTAGCGCGTTTATTTTCTCGGCCTGCCCGTCCATTGCGCGCTCGCCGGGGGTGCACTGGCACCCGGAGTCGGTAGTCTCAGGAGCGGTCCAGGTGCCGACATCCTTTCGTTGTGTCCTGGCCTCTTTTACGGTAACACGGAGCTCCTCCGCCAGGCTTTTGACCATAGTGTCCAAGTTTTTTCTGTTGGCCGTGTGACGAATCAGCCTATCCACCAACTCCGTAATCTTCTCCAGGTAGTTCCTGGGTGTCGTTTCGCCGAGGTTAGCCGTTTGCTCGCCAGGAGTCGTTACTGTATCCGTCGAGGGTTGCGATGCGTCGATCCCGCTTTTGTCGCGCTCCTTGGGCGGCGGTTGGCGAAACATGTTTCTTAAGGCCAGTCTTGTTTAAAAGTCAGTAATTGTAAAAATGAGCTTTAAAACCTAAGTAGATATAGAACAATAATTAAGTCAGATAATTAACTAATATAAATTTTAAAAGTTAAAATTGTAAATTTAAAAGTTAAAATTTAAAAGTGTGCACTGTATAAAAAAAAAAAAAAAAAAAAAAAATTGGGGGTTCGAACCCAAACCGATCTTGCCTCGGTGGGTTTTCCAGTCAGCGGTGCTGTCCACTCTGCCACCCGCTGCTTCCCCGTAGAGGTAGCTTCGTGCGCACCTGACGGTTGTTGGTGGTATATATACACAAGCACGTTACTTCACAGAATGTGTGTGCGTGTTCACATCCTACATACACAGGCACGTTAGCTTACAGAGTGTGTGTGCGTGTTCACACCGCTCTGCGCCACTATATGCACGAAGCTGTTCAAAACACCGATCACGTATATACACGGCGGTCCCACCGAACAGCTGATGTCACAGGCCTCCCTGTAAACAGTTCGGCCTGTAAACAATCGAGCTGCGGTGCCACCGGCGTTCGTTTTTCGAACGTTTTAGAATCACTGTTAAAAAACGTTGCACTCTGTTTCCTTTCTTCGTCTGTACGCGGCACCGTTAGCGTGTCTTTTCGCGCACGTTGTGCTCCCTGTCGCGGCGGCTATCCAGTGCGAGTGGTCAGCCCGTTATGGGCCTCGGGTTCCCGCGCTTTCTAGCCACCTTTTACGGAGAGAAGCCAAAACGTGACCGCACCTGACGACTGCCAAAGGTAGACTTATCTAAGTGATCGTGGTTGAATCAGGTTGAACGGTCTGCACTACTCCACGTGTAATTCGATCCATGCTAATTTTGTCGCGTTGGTGCAATATGTTCCTACCATGTTGTGACATTTTGGAAGAGTTCTCTGTATGTGCTTGGTTACGACTGCTTATGTGAGTGTGCATAACATGTTACTTGCATGTCATGTGTACTATTTGTTTAATATTCTACAGTTCCATTAACAAACCAATATATATATATATATATATATATATATATATATATATATATATATATATATATATATAAATATATATATAGGTTAAACATTAACACGTTCACTTACGCAATATTGCAGTATGAATTGATAAATAAACAAAGCAATTAAAAAAACTTGCAAATACACTATATATATATATATATATATATATATATATATATTTATACGTCATATGTACACCCAGAAATTGCGACAAGCACTGGCGTGCAGAAAATCGATTGGCACTTCTGATTTCATCGCGTCGTTGTCATTCCGAACGGGCTGTCAACCAGACTTCTCTCTGGCGCGAGTTGCGCGTCAAAATCGGCAGCGCGATGCACTTGTCGATCTGTGTACGCAGGGTGTCTCGGAGCACGTGTCTGGCTGTGCCGTCGAGGCTCAATGTCTAAGGGTATAGAATACCGCCCGTCAGTTTGGTGAGAGCGGCAGCAGTACGGCGTAAGCGGCGGCGGCGGTCTTCGCCAATCACGTGAATATTTGTTTCTCCCGGGCTTTCGGCGCTTCTGTTCTATCTGGCCGAGAAGGACTGCCGCGAACGGAAGGGGGAGGCGTTCAACAGAAGACCATCAAATGAATGATTCATAGTAGTGGCAGCAATTCTAGTCAGAGCAGTAGTCGTAGTAGTAGTAGTAGTAATAGTAGTAGTAGTAGTAGTAGTAGTAGTAGTAGTAGTAATAGTAGTAGTAGTAGTAGTAAGCATTATGCCAGAATGTCGAGTCGGTATGCGTACAGGCGAATCCATTCAGTCATATTACGCGTTTCTCATTACGCGATTCGCGAATTGATTGCCGTTATTCACGTGAAGAAAACGCACTTGATGCTGACGTTGGCGAGCTCGAGCAGTTTGATCAGAAATCAGCAAGGCAGATGTGTCTGTACAGTCAGTCAACAAATAATTTTCATTCGCTTAGAATGAGATTTTTTAAGAAGGTTTTTTTTAATTATAGACCATCTTCTGTTCCTTACGAAATTAGAACTCATTCAGAGGCATATTCTACAATGCACCGAGGGCAGGATATGTTGAGATATCTAGGGTTTCCCTAACAGTGCTTGTGGCGGCATGGCTGCTGGCTCTCAGCGGTATGGTTTATTATCTTCTCTCAATGAGCATCGCTCAAAGAAAACTCCGGTAGACGACAACTACAATTAGCCGCTAAACCACGCCGCCACATTGTTTTTCCACATCTCCACTCGCTTAGTGCAGGCGAACTCTTCGTCACCTAACTGGAAACGCACGTGCTGGTTTGCTGTCTCTCACTCTTTCTCTTTAATCGTCTCTCCCTGCTGACACTATGCAGTAGAACATCGTCAATCTATCGACGCCGTACGTCGGATGCGTCATACTGGGCGTCCGGAACGCATTGCAGCCCAGTTGAGTAGAATCTTCGCCAAGCAGATCTCGTCGAATCGGCGCCACACGTGCGTATTGCAATGCCACGAGAACTCGCCGCCCACTTCGATGACTAACTCGGTTACTCGATATTACCGAGCCGCCGACATAATTGCCGCCGAATTAGGCCAATTTTTCCACGATGACTGCTACAGACTACGGTCTCTCGGCACTGCACCTTCGGCAACAACAGCCCACAACAGTTACTCACTCAGGAGGGGTGACGACGACGACGACGGTATGAACTGAATCACGGGCCTCTCCCGACACGGGACTGACTCTGCTCTGTTTCTCGGAGCTTTTCTGCACACGTGCACACTGCAATTTCGATCGCCTTCACGTTCGTTGAACACTAGCTTTCTTCGATGAGTTTGGGAAAAAACGGATGAATGTGTTCCCTAGTTCTCACGCAGGCAGACAACTGGCGAGCTCCTCCGAGCCAAGGTCATGTTTTGAACGTCACCCTCATTTAGACTGCTTTTGCCGATCACAGCAAATCGCCGGGCATGCCCGGCGACAACCACCAGAACAAGAATAACCAGAACAAGAACAACCAGAACAACAACGACATGCACTTACCGGTAATTATGGATGGACGTACAATTGCCAGCGGCAGCTTATCAGAGTACTCGGCGACAAGATTCTCGGCCAAAGCCTTGGTGAGTGTGTACGTGTTCGGTCGTTCGCTGAGCAGTTTCGGGCAGAGATGCTCGAGAAGGTCATCCGCCATCCAATCACAGAGCGACATCACCTGGCGCGGTTCCATCTAGACGATCGACAGACAGAAAGAGGGTATTGCCCATCGTAGTACCACGATCGTCCTATGTCATCATCCCGTAAGCATTGCCGTCATCGTACCTATGGGCTGCATGATTAGACGCTAATAACTCATGATCAGACGCTAATCAGAATACAACACAGACAACAACAACAGCTTCTGGAGCGATCGCCTGCAACAAACAGCTCGCCCCATGCCTCGGGCCCATTGCTTGATCGCCATCAGTCGAATACAGGTCATCTGCACAAGACACCAGTATTGGTTGCACCAACGAACGCCAAGGTCTAGCAAGCGAACCGTCGAAGGAATGTCTGCCGCTATGGCAGGAAAGCGGTGTGATATCAACTTTCAACCAAATAAAAACAATCCTACACATTAGACATTTCAACTATTCAAAGAAGCTGATACCAAACGAAAGTGGAGCAAACGAAATGAAGTATAACATAGCGTCCATTACTGTGAAGTTCTTAGAAGGTTGCCGTTAAGGCGATTGAGGGTGTAGTTGCTTTATCTGAATATTGGTTGAAATGTCTCTCTCTTTTTCCCATTAAGGCCCAGTAGTGTCCACCTAGACCTACCCGTGTTTTCGCACATGATTCGGCAAACGATAGCGCGCCAGAAATTACAACCAAGTTTCCACGGACAAAGTCCTCGCACACTCACATCACACGGGTAGATCTTCTCTTCAATATCCCGCAAATGGCAGTTTGAATAGGCAGTTGACACATGTACGAACGACGTAAGATTCTTCATATTCGTGGCAAGCTCCAGTACCTTGAAGGTGGCAAGCAGGTTCATTTCGACGCTGCTACGCAGTGGCTCCGAGAAACGGACCTGGAAGAAGCCAAAAAACCATACCTTTATGAAGAGCTTTTTAAGAGAACGGTAAAGTGCCGCGTTCATATTTGACCTGTAAATATGAACGACTAGACCGAACGAGCTTTAAACTCTGTTAACTTTGACGACCCCGGTATTTGATTATACTAAGATTCTCTTTTTTAGGGATACATCTAACAAGATCGTGATGCCGTTATTATCAGCTAGTCAGTAATATTAACGCCCGTTGAATAAAAAAGCACAAACAAGTTCCTCAGTACTTACGCTCAGAAATATGCGGGTATAATGATATATACATATATATATACATTTTTTTCCTTTTCCATGCCGTCATACCAGCGATGGCTACCGTCTTACGAATACTAAGAAACGTCACCGCTTTTAAGTATTAAGCGACGCAATGGTCGATTATGACAACATCCAGAAAAAATGACCGCTCATACAGAAAAAGACGTCGGCTGGGATGAGGCCCATGGGCGACTCATGCGAGGTGACTGACTCACGGCGTACGAGGTGTCCAAAAAGCAATTAGTTATACTTGCAAATGACTGCACAGCTGTATCGCTCCGTCAGTTTGCCACGTAGCCACCGTATCGAGTCAATACATAGCACAAATCGCACACCCGTTCTAAACAAAATACCTATATATTGCTCCAAAAGGCATTTTCAATTGTCGCGGCCTTATCATCCACTAACAAACATTATTTATCTCTCCATTTCTCGCGCTCCCTCTACGATACATGGTAGCTAGGAACTAAGAGAAATGTGTACCTAAACGGGCCAATGATAAACGACTACGTGTAATTTATTTGTTTTGCTCATAATGCGCACCTTTATAACAGATATTCAAGTGAACGAACCGGCTACGACCTGCCTTCCCGTTAAGAAAACAAGTGCAATGTCCTTCTCTTAAGGGCCGGACATGGAGCTGAATAGTACTTGAAAGCGTACCACTGCGCACAAACCGGAGCAGAAGCATTCGAAATATTGCGTGTGAAAAACGTGTTCGAGCACATAAGATATCGAGCGAAAAATAATTCTAAAAAGCGACTACGAAACGAAATCGTCGTATTTGTAAGATAGGCTTAAAGCAGACTAATAGAGTGTCACACGTTCTCATCCCTTATCTTGTTCACGGTTCCGGCTAGAGAAGTAGTGCAACGATTCGTGGTCCAATGTGCTCATTCCACTGCATAGTACTTGGCAAACCACTGCGGACAGAACCGGCAGGTGCACAACACATACTCCTCGTGAAAGGCGACGTTTGAACATTCCAGGTAAGAATAACTATGCTCTATGTACCTAGTGTATGCATGGTGGCACTGTCATATGCAGGGCCAGAACAAGCCGGATTGATTTACTAGTTAGTGGAGAGATACATAGAGCGGCCCCTTGCTTACATCGACAAACAAAGTACTCGTTTCATATACAAGTTAAAAAAAAACACCTTTCAAGCTGGCTGAAATTCGCCAGCGTAAGGTGGTTTCATACCATGCCACGGCCGTGCATCAACCCCAGAACAATCTTAAGAAGAAGAGCCTCACTACTGAGAGAACGGACAATCTTCGGCCATTGCCTACTTCTTCGTAAAGAGAGAGAGAGAGACAAGAACCGCCTGCCCTGCTTCGTCGATATGCGTTATGAACGTCGTTCTCGCTTACTGAACCCAAAGACCAAGATACAGGAAAGAGTTCACAAACTTCGACTGTTGGCCGCAGCAACGTATAATGTCTCAGACAGTTAATCCACCTCTACACCTGAATTTTATAGTTTTAGTATTCCTGGTGTTATCTCAAGCCTCTTCGAGACAAGGAACGCCTCTACCATAGAAGTATTGCGCCTGATACTTTTGTCGGGCGTAATTAACAATGTCAGCGAGGCAAAGGGTAAACGAGACGCAACTTAGAGAGTCCTTTTACGGACTTCCTATTTTTTGCTTAGTATGCAATGCATCGCGCTCACCGTCTAGTAGGATGTCCTCTTCAATGAGTTTGCAACTACACGCAGAAAATAGCCACTCAATCCTGCTCGTTTGAGTGATTCAACCATTATATGAAGAAGGGCTTTGTCAAAGGTCTTGACGCAGTCAGTAGGGACTGCATACAGATAACCTTTGCATTTTGCTACATATCGCTCAATTTCTGACTGGAGACTTGGTGAAATCACAAAGCATTTCCACCAAGAGAGAAAGCGAGAGAGAGAGAATGTGTCATTGGATCAATTGCTTATAATAGACTTGATCTGGCCCTAAGCTGTTTCTCTTCGGGAGTAACCATAGGAGATGGCATACCTCCTCCAGCCCGAAAGGTAGATTCATGTTGTGCTGCTCCAGTGTAAGCGGATGCTGTACAATTGGGGACACGGCCGCAGCGTCATAATTGAATAAAGACTAGTTAGGTGACTCTGTACCTGCCCGTCACTGAGCGGGTTCACCGCCCTACGAGGTTGCACGATACAAGCACAGAGTTAAAAATAGGGCATCATTTGCAAGCTCAAAAGGGAGGTTCTACACAAGGGAAGGCTACACAAGTTGCAAAACCACAGAGCGGCAACGGTAGAATTTGTCGAAACGGTGCATGGCAGAAACGCACTGTATATATTAGCAGTCCTTTGTCGGAACGGATAGGCTGGGCTAATCAGTTAGGTGACTAGCTTGTCAAAACAATGAGATTTAAATAGGCTTATTTAACGTTTTCGACACCAAATGTGCTAAGTTCAACTAACGGGCGTGGTCACCGTGTATAGTTTTCATAAAGCCTACCATAAGATGATCTTCAACGCTTCTCCAATATTATAAATATTATATATATTATAAATCCATGCATGCATTCATTTCGCTGTATGCCCTTCAGTTAGACGGTGACTTCAGCTGACTGTCAATATGATGGTGGTGGTGATGATGATGATGTTAATGATGTCACCCATTTTTTAAGCCATTGAACTTAGCGTCCGATGAGGATAATTAGGTGATTGACCGGCTGAACTTGCAGCTTTCTATTGCGGATTTCGACCAGAAGAATTATCTCGGCGCAATACGAAGGAACAACGACTACGCTCTGACAGACTGTTCACGGCCGTTCGACAAAACGCCAGTTTTTGCGGCAACAAATCCATCGCGACGCACCCGTAATAGCATGTCGACAGACCGTTTGCCTGCGCTTTTGAAGCGCGAATGACTCGAAAGAGGAGCCACCCAATCACGTCGCCTCTTTCACGTTTCGTCGCGCGACGGCCGTCGAGATGATGGAAAATGACACTCAAGTGAAGACAGCCGGCGAAGAAAAACATTCGGGGCGAGGAAATAAATTCGATCAACGATTTGACGAGCGAAGGTTGTCGTTGTCGTCGTCGTCGTCGTCGTCACCACTATTACCGTAGTCATCTCATTGTCATCTTCATCAACGCCCTTGCTACGCCATAAAGAAGTACTTGAAACAGTTGCGGCTAAGCGGTCACTCTTTTCATCCAGCCGCTGATCCCAAGAGGACGAGGTGTCAAGTCGAAGTGCAGCACATATCACGCGTGCCACAGCACGATTTTTGTTACTTTAGACACATCATCACACACATTTTCGATTTCTGTTAGCAACGTGTACAGGATATGGTTTTCCCGCTCTTGCCATACTTAGCCCCTCCCACTCTTCCTCCGTCCCCCGCTGTCTTTCTCGCGTGTCTATTGATTTATATCAGCTTAGCTTCACATATTATTTTTCCGGCACAGTGCTAAAGAGATACGGATCGACGTCGTAGTCAAGTTGTCGCAGACTGCCGACCACTCGTCGCTCATCATCGTTGTTAGATTACAATTTGCGAAAAAACGGCAACGTTCCGTGTATACCAAGTGACAAGCAGACCATACTTGTTGTTTAAGAAAAAAAATGCACATGGTGCGTGAATTGCAGTAACCACTGCGAGACGGACGCCTGCAAGGTCAAATAGTATTACATGCGTCAAAACAAAAGGCGTTTCCTGTCGACGGGTCTTCGATAAGCAATGAAGCTGGGCCGATCGAGCACTCGCTTCAGATAGCCCCTCCAGAATGAGATGTTTAGGACACGACACGAAGAGAATCCTCGGCCTCATATACTTTTTCCTTCCTTGCCTCCTCGGTTTCTCTTCATCGCCCGCCAGCTGAGCGTGCCGACCTTACGGACGCGCTTTCTGCGAGCACAGGCCCAGGCTGCGTGACCACCGTCGCGTAATCGCTTCGTAATCACCGCCACGCTTTTGCCAGCCAGCCAACTTTCCGCAACTGTACAGACGCACTGCGTTGAGGTGAACTAGAGAAGGTGAGAGTTGGTACCAGAAACTTAAGGCTTGTCAGCGCTAACTAATGCTCACGGCACCTTTTCTCTAGGTGCGCAATTCGCAGCTGTCTCCACGAAGCGCGGCCGCTATGCCACCGCCACCACTACTTATGCCACCGTCAACCTAGACAATAATGGGTTTAGTATCAAATGGTTGGCTCAGGAGAGTTTTGGGGGATAACTTTTAATTATATATATATATATATATATGACTAGAGAGACCACGGTATAAAACGGCTGTGACCCCTACGGCTGTAAAATGCATGCGTTATAACTTAAACATAAACAATATATATAATGGAAAGAGCACACGTGGAGACGATTAGGAAAATCATGTAATGTATAACAAACTAATTCGTAAAAAAGTAAGAATACTAGGAACAAAATATTATGTATTTATATGATACCGATTATAGTAGCAATATTAGAAATCAAAATGTAGAAATGGAGCATGTGCTCAGGGTTACTAAGCGCCAGATCGGCTTGCGTTGTGCCGTTGTAATTGCTATTACTTTTAGCAGATTTATAATACATTGACAAGTTTCGATTGTCATAAGCTGTGTGTGAGTGCATCGCTCGTGTCGGACGAGTCGCCTCAACGCTAGCGCAAACAAGAGCCATTGCTTTAATGTGGGATCTACTTTCTAACGAGATCGGGTGCATAATGAGTGCAATCTGTGAGGAATTGAGCACAACCGGCCAGTGATGCTCTCAGGAAAAATTGCAAGCATTCGATAAGGCCATCGCACAGCGACTCATGGAGAGGTCAGCATGCGCTCGAGGTTGAATACCTTGTCCTCTTATCGCGCCTTCGATGCTGTCGACGTGTGGTCGAGATACGAGCGTCTCTTTAATCTTCTGGATGTGTCGTATCGAGGGACGAATCAGTTGCGTAGCTATGTGCTGTCTGATCTTGAGTACAGTGGAAGCACCAACAACAAAAATGACAACAACAACAACAACAACCTGCTACCCATCCCTCAATCCCACATCGTAACGCGTTATCTGTGGCATGGAGCCCGCATGTCAAACATTTCAAGTGCCGTCCACGAGGGCTGACCTCCTACGAGCCACTGCAAACTCTTTGAAGTCCACCCTAAAATAGGTTTGCTTGCAACTTACCGAAGCAGCCGAGTGAATGACGATATGAATCTTCTCGTACAGCATTTTGCGGTCTTCATCCTTGAGGATAATTTCCTTCTTCAACAAGTCACCAGAGACGAACTTCACCTAACAACAACAACGATAATAACACACATGGTAAATTAACAGTCAGTCGTTTGTTGATTGTCGCTCGGAGCAGAGATTGTGATTTAGAACATTGTTGGCTAGACTCAACGATGAGTCGATGAGTCTAGATTGCATGATGAACTATATGAGAATAGTTTCTCATGCATTCTAGAAACAGACTCGGAGTCAAATCGTCGTACAGAACCTTACTCTCTAAAACTATGTCACATAATAGCGTCACATGTAATCTTCAGATAGACTCTTAGTAGGACTAGAAAAACAATTCTAGCCATTTTGTAAACTCAATGCTACAGCAATCGTAAACATTGGCTCGAGTTGTATACACCAGGCCAGAAGCAGCGTGCGTACAACTCAATCGCCAATGCGTACGACGTGTCTGTGGGTTTGTTTGCAAGCCAGGTTACCTTGTCAAAGCACGATGGATTGGTGTCCCGCAGCGGGTCAAAAAGCTTTTCAAGAAGAATAGCGCTAAGGCGTTCGGCGGGTGGCGTGCCTTTTTTGTCACGGATAAGCACATAGATCGCCTCGACGTCCGGACACGAGCGAAGAAGCTTCTCAACGAGGACCTGCCGATGACGACGACGACGACGACGTGCCCGTATACCGTTCGTGGTGCCCAGTTGAAGCCAGGGTACCGAACCGCGAATAGAGTCATCGATATCAAATAAGCAACGGCAGAAGAAGTACGCAAACAAAGGAGATGGGAAACGTTTTGTTTTAAAGGGACATGGGTCAAAAACAAAACCAGTAGCACAGTGTTAGTTACTCTGAATATGAACAGGGTTTGTAGCAATAGTGTTAGCAATAGAAATCATCATTGTCATCGTCATTGTCGACAAGAAGAAGAATGCCAGAGATGGTCGACGACTCTCGCATAAAAGTAGCGAGTTCGATCCCGGCAATATACATAATATTTCAATGCGATCTTTTTAAATGCAATAATAATAATAATAATGAAAATGCACGTGAAAGTGCTATTATTATTCTCTTTTCCATATTATATATCTGCAATATTTAGACTCGATGACACTACAACAGAAGCTCCCTGCTATCAGAGTTTAAAAAAGTGGGACCCTGCATAACTAAACGAAGATATTCCAGAAGACGCTTGAGCTTAGTCCAAACGTTAGGTATCAATAAATTATTAACAGAGCTAAAGCTATCCAAAAATATATACGTATCTTTCGACTTCAATAGACAGCAAAATAATGCACCCACGCAACTCAAACAGGTGTCCAACTTGCGCGCTGCCTTAAGGTGCGTGATATATCAAACGTGCCTTTCTATATATATATATATATATATATATATATATCTGCACATCCTACAAGCCATCGCCGTTGATAAATGTCCTCGAATGCTATAACTGACTGCAACTGTGCGTGTATATATATATATATATATATATATATGGCCACATGGCCTGGTCGAAGGGTCCATGGGTTTCTCTATATCTACGTCAGAGATTTGATCGCGCCGCAGATCGGATATAAGTGAGGCCGACAGTCGGGTGATCATTTTCCTCAACAGCGCCATCAAGGCAATAATTGATTGATAACAAGAACCTCACTTCACCGCCAAGTAGCGTTTGACAGACACTTGAGTAAACTGAATGTGACCATTTACTGGTAGTGTCGTCAATGAGAGACAGGAAGTAGCATTTCTTCAAGACAGTCCGTTGGCAGCCAATTGTTTTTGAAACTAGACTTAAACTGACGTTTCTGGCTTTCCTTTTCTCTCTATCCTTTTCTCTCTTTAAATATATATATATATATATATATATATAAGAGCCGGCACGATAGAGTAAGACCCACTAACTCTGACAGTGACCATCGCGAGTTTGAGCCGTATGCGACACTAACCTAACTAAGATGACTCTTCCTAACCACCTACGCAGACTTAATTAAAAAGTTGGTCAAAGCTATGAAACAAATGCATGTTTATGCTTTTTCTTGCTGTGTTTTTTTTTTAAATCTGTGTGTGCGTATGTGTGTTAGTAGTCATATTAATCAATCGTCGCGCTAATAGTTAATTTACGATCGAGTTTTGCACGCTTCTGGTGATGTGCGTGGCGTTCCGTGGCGGCTAGCTGTCTCCGTTTATGCAAGCAAGGAAATACGTCACGTTCGACTGACGCCGATCGGCATTGCCTGACCAAATGTGTCCTATATATATATATATATATATATAGAAAGTCAAGCAGATGCGAGACGAGTGATCGGGAAAAAAATGGAAATTTCACTCGAAAAGTCTCCCTCCCTCCCAGTCTGTCTGTCCGTCCGTCCGTCTGTCTCTCACTAGGATTTGTACAGCTACCGCCACCTAATCACACGCGTTCATCATGTTGAGCGCGCGGGACGCGCAATCAAGCCCAGGTGGTTGGGTACTTGATTGTGGTGGCTGTTGTGATTCATCGACGCACGCAAAACGCCGATCGAGCCAGAGGCGAAAACGACCGAACAGCTGGAAGAGCGCTCGATTGGCCGCCTTCCTCTTTCGCGCGTCGTCGAAGAGACGAAGCGTCTGTTTTACGTCTGTTCTGTTCTGTGCTGTGCTGTGGCGGTTTTGTTCCGCCGACGGTCGATGTCGTTTCGCAGCCGCACAGAATCCGCCACTACCACCACCACCACCTGCGTAACCTGTGAGCGTGAGTGATCCACGTGCGACCACGACGACGACGACGATGACGGCGTCGTTCACACAGACGACCAAAAGCGTATGATGATAAAAACATACTATAGCAAATGTACTCGTTTCACCAGCTGCTGTCGTAGCAGCGTAGGCGATCAGTTTTTTCTCGCATTCGTCGTCGTATGTACCTACTCAAACGTAGATTAATTTTCACATAGCGTAATGCATGATGCAGACTGACCTACACAAACGCAGAACACGGATCGCCGACAGGTGAATGCCTCAAATGCTTAGGGAAATGGCGCGCGCGAGAGAGAGGAAATTTAAGTGCAACGTTTTGTAGCATTTGGGCTAAACTACAAACAATAAAAACGCACAGGTCGGTGTTCAGCTGTGACGACAGGAACTATTATACTACATCAGCAACATTGTGCTCCTCTTCTTCGTGTGCAGCACAGAGTCCTCGATTTGTCAACAGTCGTCGCTCTCAACAGACGTCCGATCGGCTGCGTTGCATTGTCAATCAGCTCATCCATTATTAACGTCCGTAACATTTCGTAACAGAGATGAGCGCCCCGCACATTACTAATGATCCTCCAGCCTAATGAGCGCAGTTAGCGTAATCATTGTTATCTGCCTGACACAGTCTGCAGTCCTACCTATCGTATCGGACATGATCAACAATGATCTATGGCATCACCGTAAAGCATGCCAAACAAAGCTTTAAAACTCTAAAGTTTCTAATACAGTTTACCTCGAAGATGCCTCGGAACAGTACGCAGGCAACAAGCTGCGTTTTCACATTTACACTTCTGTCGCCAAGCTCTTCGCAAGCATCGCAAAGCCCTTTTTGATAAGTTTGCTTTTGGACTATGCGAATGCTTTGCTTTCATCCGCTGAATCAGCAGCCGGCCAAACAAAGCTTTAAAACTCCAAGTTTCTAATACCGTTTACCTCAAGTGCGGGTATCGTTCTAAAGAAACTCAGGACGGTCGTCCTCCACAGTATGTTAAATGCAGTCTCTACAAAGAATATTTAGAGCTTAAATCCCAGACAAATGTTGATGAGGACGAATTCACGGGTTGGGCTGTCTGAAGCAACTAGCGGCACTTTCCCAGCAGAGAAAACCATCTTGTTTTTAACACGACCGAAAAATATTGTTTACATACAATTTAGATTAAGTTTTAGTACAGTACACGATAGCGTAGTTGGTAGTTGCTGGCATAGAAAACAATGTTAAAGAAGTCCGTAAGAATACACTTGACTTAGCAACAAACCTTTGGTATAGTTGTTAAGTCTGCTGGAATATGGCTTAACCAAACTGGTGAGAAGCTGAGTGGGCTATTTTAATGTTCGCCTGACATGTATAACTAAATACAAATGCCATTTTTCCATGTTAGGGGCGCTTAAAGCGGCAACACAAACGGACATGTTGAGGTATCTACATGTTGAGTTATCATTAACAGTCTTTAGCTCAGCGGAATGGCCTTATAATATTTTACCAATGCTCACAGAAATTACGATCAACAACAGAGATCGAAATGGCAACACCCTATAGATAGATGACAGCCACCACGGAGTGCCCGCTAGAGGGGACATAGAGCTCTGAGTGAATAACCACTATTTGTTCTAGAGCCAATAGAGAGCTACATCACGTGGGTTGGCGATGATCAATCAATCGGGCTTGTTAATGTCGCCATGACTGGAGGCGCACAAAATAAAATAGAGCAGTCCTGTGGTCAAAATGCCGTACCGTAAGTAGAGTCGGTCCCGTGCCGTTCTCATTACTATTTTAACAGTGACAAAAAATACTCAAGGAGTAGCAGCATTAGCATCCGCAGTACTGCAACAACACCAAGGACGATAGCACCAATAACGACGGAAACGGAAGCGCAAAAAGTAGAGACACCTAACACAGGGCGTCTAATTATTGCTGAGATATAATCAACTCGAATGGAATGATAATTAGCGACTTGACGCAATAAACTCAAATGCGGTCCGTTGCAGTGGAGTTTTTCGGCTGGTTGGCGTGCCATCGGTCGTTCAGTGTTTGTCCTTTCTCGAAAATTTCTCGAGAAGTACGCTTAAAGCGCTTGTTGAAGAGTTTTGCTGGCAGAAATGCACTAAGTACCACTCAGTCAACTGTCTGACGCTTTCGAGGACTTCGCCATACGTTCTCTCACGTTGGGCAGGCAGGTAGCAGGGACCAACTGACTACAGTAATAATTTAAATTGTAATATAGAAGATCTTCACGAATGTACGTTGCTTAAGTGCAGCAAATAAACGATGATAGTACGGCTAAGATAACATTCTTACAACGTGGCGGAATACTTAAAAAAGGCCGGAAGGCTAAAATTGTTCTCGTGAATCGTTTTTTAGACAAGAAATGCCAATCAAACACCTTTCTTTTGTTTACAATAGTGTTAAACTATGTTTTTTTAAATAATTATTTTGTTAATACTATACTATCCTGCTGACTGTTGTTATTATTGTTATCGCCGCAAATGTTACTACGTATAAAGCTGATAATTGAACACTAGTTTATTCGACTTGAAGTTAGAGTACGATTACGTTGCAAACATAGTCACACTTAAATTGTGGCCTGTCAGCGACAACAGTACAACAACATTTTACTCACAACATATAAAATCAAAATTATTATCGATAAAATTAAATTCAACCGAAGGAAAAGCAGACTGGCTATGTACAACGGAAAAAAACGTTCTTGTGTCGTAACACTTGCTGCCAGACAAAGCGATCGAATAATAAGTGAATGCTTGCACTCGAAAAGAAACACCATAGTAGCCCATCATACTACCCACTAGTTCGAAGATTTTGTTCAACGACACCAACTAACAATGTCCGAGTCGCTAGAATTATGGAAACTGGTGTGGTGAACAATATTTGTATCTTCGTCGGCTGATGCTCGTCCTGCGTCCTACGCCCACCAGCAATATCCTTTTAGCCAACCAATTAAAGAAAATTAGCTAAGTTTCGAACCAGTCTTACCTTTCCGAGAAATCCGGAGATTCCTGTGACAAAGACATTCTTGCCGGCGAAGAATTCCGCAATGGACATTGTGAAGTTGATGTACAGGCGCTGGTCGAAGAGGTGAGCACTCAGTGCTAAGCGATACGCGTCTCCGCGCAAGCTCCGTCCCGCACTTGGACGGACTGGTGCAACGGTCAGCCGACGTCGTTCGCTGGTAATGGTTGACGGTGGTAGCCTTTAACCCGACGGAGGAGCCCTGTTGAAGACACATGCATGCACACACAGACACACAGATACAGATATATGACATGTCGTTGAGTTTAACTTGTGCTTTTTGTGCAACGGGAGAACAGCCAACTGGCCAGCTAACACGTTGGCCATTTGAGCCTAAGAAATATGTAATATTTTTGTTATTGTTAAAATAGAAATCCGTGCTTTTTTTGTGCAAATCTTTCAAAGAAAGATTGCTTTGAAGGAGCATACGTCGCGCGGATATCGAGCGTCCGCGACTCCCATAGTCAGGGTCTTCAGCCACTGTCTACCCTCAGCATTGTTCTCCCATCGTTGCACATTTGTACTTATGGGGGTTAAACTTTAGCTATTAAATAGTAGCAAAGTCGTCATGTTTGTTACGTTGTGACGGCCCGTCTTGGCAACTCAAGCGTTGACGGGCTTCTGAAAACTGCGGCGACAGTAACAGCCAAACTCACTTTTGGTATGATGTCGGGCCAATCGGTCGAGATGTCTGTATTAATTTGTCAACAGAAGCGAATGGAAGAGGTAAATAGCCGCCGACTTGGTTACTTTACGACGTAGCCGTTTTAACCCTGGCACGCGCGCGACATCGACACGTACCCTTCGTAACAAGTTAGTTTTTGGTGCAGAAATAATAATAATAATAATAATAATAATAATAATAATAATAAGATGTCGCCACTAATGTTGACGTATCGCAGACGTATCACTAATAACGGGGGAACAAACAAAGCATTACTTCCAGAATTTGGCGTCCAGAGAGAGGCCCATAATAAGGCTACTTTTGTCACCGCGTCTTATGATATCAAATAATTTACTTTGTTCTATTTATTAGGGACTAAGGCATTCCCTCATTAAACATTTTGTTTGCCAATGTACGAAACGGTGGGTTTGTATTGTATTATGTACATAGAATGAAATTAAATCTGAAAGCGTACTAGACAAATAATACAAAACCATCACACGTTTTATTGCAAAGTTACGGAAACATGACTAAGAGAGTAGTCCGCTGACCCGGACATTGTAAATTATCCGTAGTGCTCTGATGTATATTGTGTCGCTTGGCTTTGAAGTGCGCTATGGATCCGATTAATTCGATTTTCATTTAGGTGGGAAACGCGGGTATTAACAATGCAGGTATTTGTAAAACGCAACCAAACAAAGCAATAAATTAACATCTACAAGAATTTAAAAAAATGTAATTGCTTAATTTGCATAAGAGAAAGAGCGATCAGCAACCAGTTTTAAGAGCAGCATCTCATAACTCACAAACGATGTGGCAAGAACCCTACACACTGAAATAGCTAACGTTTGTAGCTTCTTCTTATTAAGCAAACGCGATTTATTGAAGAAAACAATTTGCTCAATTATAGCAGACATAAATAGATGGCACGTATAAAATATAAACTTAGCACGTTTAATCGCAGTGGCAATTAAGTGTGGAAGAACAATGGATATTCTAGCTAAAAAAGCAGTTGTCATCAAACTAAATCCAGAATTGTTCAGATGCAATAGAGGCACCCACAGATTCACTGTATATATATATATATATATATATATATATATATATATATATATATATATATATACATATATATATATATATACTTCAGATTCGATTCTCACAATACTTTTCACCTGCCCGATTTCTATTAGGATAATTATTGTTAATCGCATACACACAGAGACGCACAGACATCGAGCGGCGCGAGAGTGTGGCGAAGTCGGGGCACGCCCCGGCCATTCGCATTGAGGGCACAGTGACAGTTCGTCAGGCATTCGGGGGCCGACTTCGAAATATTCGCGGTGCCTCACAGCTTATCAGGCGGCGCTCGCGACGGCGGTACGGGTTACGACAACGATGTTCGCTCGATTGGTTCGCGCATTTTTCTTCGAAAGAAGAGAGAGATAGAGAAGGTAAAACACACGGACGAGGCCTTCGACCGTAAGCGCATGCTGCAATCATGTTGCTTTTGCAGTTAAAGCTATCAAAATGCTGCCGCAGGTAGCTGATGCTACCGACTTTGCTAGTGAGTGGGTTTGGAGTGTTGTAGGAGAGACAGTACCGTTTTCGGTTTCCATGGCCCCCAAAACGTAAGTAAGTGCCGACTTATTCAAGCAACAACATTTGCTTAGTGCCTAGTCGTCAAAATCTCATTGTCAGCGGCAGTCTCCTATGGGAACCTCGAGCGGGAGCGGCAGCTAGCGTTTTGTCGTTTTAATTCGACATGCCAAACAAACTTACCAACGACGGACAACGCCGTTAAAACGTTGGTGATATGATATTCATTTGATGCGCGTCGATTGTTGTGCCGCAACGTGACGGCCCTCCATGGGAAGTCATAACACACGCACGCCGGGGAATGGTGAAGGTAGATTACTATTATTATTATTCGTATACATCGACGGAGATCGAAGTGCAATTTCTAGAATCTATCTATCCGCAACCTCTACAAAATGCGATCATAGTAGCTGGTTACCAAAAGTAGTTAAAAGTAATTACATTTATGTTACTATTTTACTAATAAGTACTACTAGCTGAGCGACAGACAAGTGGCCGGAACACGCGACGTCGGCCAGTGCTAGGTACGTAGTGTCCTTGCTAACGACGTTTGGTAGCTCGATTTGACATTGTCGACGTCTTCGCAAATCTGGTCTATTTTTCCAGGTCCATCTTAAGGTTTAGATGACATACCGGTGATGCACGACAGGCTTAACTGATGCTTTAAAAAGTTTTGCGTACAAGGCTGAATATCTCATTACGATGGCACACCTAATCAAGTTTGCTGGCAGATCCGCCATAACTACGACATAATTTACGTGGGATCATTTGTATATATATATATATATATATATATATCAAGCCTGTCATAAAAGGACATGCCCAGTTTGGGGAAATTTCAAGTTGTGTATATCTATATATATATATATATATATGAGGGAACACGATGCTCACGTCATATGATGTTTGGATCAGAGCGGAACTATTATGCCAACGGATAAATGGTGTATTCGTTGACGCGCGTCAGCGGGCGGGCGGGCGTCTGCCTAATGGCACCAATTAGTAGCAACACGGACCTGACCGCACCCATTACTGCACGTAGCAGTGAGAATAGCGGTGGCTGTACAGTGTATGCCAGCGTATACACGTACAGATAAATACACACAGAGTCGAGATCAACGGCGATGACGCATGACGCACAAATAGAGTAGCATCCAGACGCTCACAGCAACTGCACAGACCTGCCGGCGGTTCGACGTGCGTGAACATAGGCACATTTCCACACACAAATCAATACGTGCAGGTACTCCTACACAGGCATCTCTATAACGCTCTCCGTATATATATATACATATATTTATATATATGCACATACATAGATGCAATTCCATACAAATCTATACGTATATATATATATATATATTTCTATATTCATACTTGCATGTGTACTCTGATTTGTGTAGAAAATGAGGTGTAAAGTTTGGCAAAAGAAACCCCGAAAGCCAAACAAGCAACGAGCGACGTCTCACACACGTGACAGGCCCGCAGCAGCCGCAAACGAACACCTCGCCGAGCTGGGTGGAAAAACCTGCTAGCTGAATGACTGATCCCCCCCCCCCTCCCTTGCCTACAGAAATGCGAAGTTTGGTGACGGCAAAAGCAACACCATCACCATCATCATTGTCATCATGATTATAACAGTAACAACAACGTCACTGACATCATCAACAAGGACAATGACACCATCGGCAGTATATCAATAACAAACAACAACAACAACATCAAAAACAACAGCAACAACAGCAGCAGCAGCAGCAACAACAACACAAGCTGCAACGCGGGCAACAGCGACCACAACGGCGCGACTCCAGCAATTGCAGCAGTGGTTTGTAATGCAATGTAAACGCTTGAGGAATCCGTGGTCGGAGTTCGTTGGCGTCTCGCGGTGGTGGTGGGAAGGGAAGCCAAACTCATCTTGAGGACGCCGCGCATTTCATAATGCCCATCTCTAGCCGAAAAAAATGTCCGACAATGATGATAATGACGATGATGATGATGCTAATCGTGTTGATGTCCCGATTGCCCCCGTCGCGGCCCCCTTGGCCCGTTGGACGCGCTTTCTCGCTGCGGCGGTGAGGTCCTGTCATCGTTGTTGTTGTTGTTACAGTTGTTGTTGTTGTTGTTGTTACTGTTGCTGTCATTACTGTTGTTTTTGTTTTGTTGCCGTTGGCCAATGAAGAGCGACGGACCCCAAGAGAAAGACAACGGGAGATCGAACGAAAGAACTTCAGTATAAACAACAATAATAACAACAATAACAACAACAACAACAACAGCAACAACCACGACACAGCAGTACCAGTGACAGTAGCAACAGCAGCTGCAGCAGCCGAAGCAAATCCGCTAGCTGTCTCGATACTTCAGATTTTCTGAAGCGTCTACTACGGGCCGGCGTTGTGTTGTCTGATTGTCACTCAGCAAACGAGGCTCAATGCACCAATGAGGCGGGGGGAGAGCGAGAGAGAGAACGAGAAAAAGACACCGGAATCGACCGATACCCCCTCGTGACTTCGGACTCGCGCCGCGCTCATGTGTCCGTATTTAAAACGGCGGCCGTGTTTTTCCATTGGAAAGGTTGAACTCACGTAAGCCGCACTTCATAGTCGCATCCTCATCCTCATCATTGTCGTTGTTGGTGTTGCCTCCCGGTAGAAGTGCCGTACATTCGTACATCGATGCAGTGCGTACAGCGAGTGCGTACCGCGCATAGAGCGTAGGGCTTGGCGTTGTTTTGTTTTAGGAAATCGATTTCACCAATAACGCCATTGGCATTTTTTCGAACCGACAAGTGTATATATATATATTTGTGTGTGTGTACAAATTTCTAAATGCGAAGGTTGTTATTCAGGTCATCGACATTGGGATGTGTCCATAAGGCCAATGCTCAGACGTGAAATTCGTTTTGCCCGAAGGGAAAATCCGAGTAAAGATTACCCATACGAGTCACAAGTGAGCATATCTGCAAGAGCATTTGTATATAACAGGTTGTGTATATATATATATATATATATATATATATATATATAATCGCGTACGCACACTCACTAAATATCTTCTATTGCAGAGTCAAAATCGGGGATTTAATAATTTCCGTTAGAATCATGCAATTTTGTTCGGGTACAAATTCGGTAGCTGAGTACAACTCACAGTTTGAAAAAAAAGTAAACAGGCCCCGCAAATACTGTGCAAAAAGCATTTCGATGATAAAACAGTCATAGAAAGCTTTGTTCCGCCTGGTTATATTAAGTGAGTATATATTTCCACTGTTTAACTGGCCCAATTCAATGTAGCAAATTCCAAGTTCCTTTTTCCTAGAATACACTTCTATTATTTTTAAAGGTTTCGCTTAAAACGATCCTACTTTGCTTTATGACGATGTTAGAAACTTGCGCCCAGAACTAATCGTCATACCCCCTTAATCAGTCACTTCGTGGTGCGTCTTATACGTCCCAGAGCCCTTAGCGCTTTCATCCGCTCTTAACCGTTAAACGCACGTAAAAAATCAAGTAAGGAAACTCCACCTCTAAAGCACCGCATATGGGCCATATTGAAAATATGTTTTTGAAGCGTTACTTTTGAAGTCGTGAGCGTACGTACGCATCACTGAGCTACTAGGAAACTAACAAAACAAATTGAGCCAAATCAACCCAAATTCGTCGCGACACTAGCTGTACCGAGCCTAGACAGCGCAGCGTGATCATCCAACGAACGTTTCGAAGATACATGAGGTAGCTCAGCATTCATGCTAGCTGACGTTTTGAATCTACTTTGCCTTGCTTAACATTTCAAGCATTGTTCAAAAACGCTACTGCAGTTGCCACAACCCGCTGGCAGAGAGAGTGTGATACTTGCCGCATGGCGCCCTACTCTATCGACAGAGCGATCAGAGTGGCGAATCGTAGAATTCCGATTGACTTCGATCGGACCAATTAAGTCCGAACTTAGCTCAATTGGCATGTGTCGTCAATCGCGCAAACATTCTCAGTTCGATCACTTTCGTGTGATACGCGCCTTCAGTCTCATGGGTACATCACTGTTCTGTCTTAATAAATCCCTGTGTTTTGTGGCACAAACTCGCTCTCTCAATAGGTTGATCAGAGAAAATCTACTTGAGTTAGCAGTTTTCGGTGGTGTATGACACAATGAGCATCCTCTCCATAAAAGGTAAAGTTGGTTAAAGGCTGTCATACGCAAAAATGCTTTAGCGCGAGGAGTTTCAAAACTTAATTTCGTGAAAGCTGGCTGAAATTCTGCATCTCCATGAATTATGGTGTTACGTCATGACACACTCTCTATTTCACATGAGCACTGAAACTCTATGTGTCGGAGTGGATGCGTAGGCCCGATGCTACTGCTGCTTGTGAGAAAGCACCAGGTTTGTCCGTTCAGTAGTAGGACATCACTACCGGCTCGACGGTCGCCGCGTTTGAACCTCGTCACCCTGGTCTTGTTCTTTGTGTTTATATGTAGTCCTGGCAGACAAATAGCTAAAGTCAACAAGCAATCAGTCTTTCTCCACGCGTGTTCTACCGTGGCACCGGCGGTGGCGTCTTGAATTAAAAATAATTTTACGGAGGTTGCTTTCATTTTCATACAATCTTGCGTCCCCTATGGGCCAATTTCTAATGCACCGAGCTTATCTATGCCTATCACACGGTGGTTTTATCATGCATTCTCAATAAATATTGCTCGACGAAAATTCGATCAACAACATCGAACCGGCGAGACCCCGGTAGATGACAACTGGGACTAGCATACTAGTCCGTTAGACTACGCCGCCATATGGCAGTAGCATGTTGTACGGGTTAAACTTGTATATATATATATTTATATAGAAAATATTGTGATGATTTACCAATCATTTACAATACGTTTGTTTTCGGCAGTGCTCGCCTTAAGTATATATATATATATATATATATATATATATATATATAGATGCAGACATTGCCGCCGTCTCGTTCTTCGCTTCTGCCATACTTAGTAAAAAGTGGCAAAAACTTCTCCGCTGGTTGATTTGATCAAAAGAATGTAAGCCAAGAGGCGGAAAAGAAAATGAAACAGTTTTGAGACTGCTTCAAAGGTGGCACCACGAGGCGACACCAGAAAAAGTGGCAAATGAAAAATTCATAAGTAACGAATTATAAATGTTCACTCCTTTGCTAAAGGTGTATATATATATATATATACTACATCTAGTTACCAGCGACATGTATCCTTATATTTGTCTATATATGCGTGTGTTATGTAACAACCTCAGCCTGGTTGTCTGCTACCACTTCATGACCAGGTAAGTGCTGCGATGATACGCTTCATTGTACGCACATTTTCCATCACACTCAATGATTTATGTTTAGACATACACGTCTATACGTATATAAATGCATGTGCGTTTTGGTAGTGTTACAAGAATTCGTATGCGGATGAATTATATATATATATATATATATATATAAATACTCGTAGTGCACTCAAAGTGCTCGGCGCAATTAGGCACGTTCTTACACTTTATGAGCATGCTTCATTGGCATGCTTTCAAAAATCGAGCATTTTTCTGTTCAAAAATCGACTTGAATGGAATTCGTTTCTATTACTCATATGTGCATATGGCTATTCTAACTCCGCTGAAATTTGTGTTAAATTGTTGTGCTTATTGGCTATCGTGCTCAGGTCCACGAACAATGTAAAAAAAACATGGTTACAACTACAACTTACGTGCACGATTGCAAAGCAGACAGGGAGTGCAGAGGATGAGTCAATTGCAAGACGGCCGCGTTCGCCTTGATACGACAGAGGGCCGGGCAAGCAGTAAAAAACACTGGCCACTACCAGTCGCCGAAGTAGGAGTTACAGTATTGTTATTGTAATTCGTATTAATATTAGCAACAGTAACAGCAACAGCAGCAGCAGAGGCAGCGACAGAAGTTGTGGCTGTCACGACCAGCCAGAGGTTCGTCATTGGCACAGGATCGTTGCTTTGAACGTCACTGTGGGTGTTGGCGACAGCAACAACAAACAACAATAACAACACAACGACGACGACGACAACACAAGCCACACGCGTGTCGCACAACAACAACAACGACAACACAAACAAGCACACCGTGTTGTAGCAAACGCGGGGCGCTGTACAGCAAACAACCGTGTGCTTTTACTCATACGTAGGGAGAGTCGCGTTTACGGGTGTGGGGGGGGGGGGGGGGGTGGGTCACATGTAAGCTGTAACACATTCGGCGCAGAGCATAGAACGCTCACCCACATCGGCGACACATGACAGGCCTCACGTCACTTAGTGGTACAACTCACACGATCGGCCCACGCAACGGAAAGGTGGCGCGTTTGGACTACGATCCTTTGTCGGTTGGCTCGGTTCGGGCTCGACTCGATTCGCAACAATTCCTTCAACGATTAGGATCTTGGCTTACTTTGCTCGCTGAGATTGCTTTGCTACTGAAATTAGCCATTACGGTAATGATCTCTATGTCATCTTTCGCCGCAGCACGAGCAGCAGCAGCAACAACAGCACCAGCAGGCGGCTAGCCTCTTACGTACGAACGAAACGAAGGCGGGAAATTTGTGGTAGGATGTGGTAGCAAGGGGTCGCTGTTGGGGTTGCTGGGGTGGTAGTCTAGCGGTCGGGGGGTAACGTCGCGTGCAATCTAATCTCGACGACGTCAGAATACCGCCGTTGGACGGTGGAACGACAAGGCGCGCGTTTGCACGCGGATCCACGCTCTCAAATCGGCGGTGGTGGCGGCGGCGGTGGCGATGCCGGCGTAAACATGAATGGCTCAGCAATGCTGGTGCTGCTGCTGCTGCGAGACGCCGCTGCTCAACACGTCAAGGCTGTGAGAGCAAGGGGGCGCGAACACAGCAACGAGCAACAAGCGACAACGAGAAGAAGAAAAACAAGAAGAAAATGGACAGATGACGGCTGGCCGACCGAAGGACACCACTCCGAGGCGAACGAGTCAGCTGAACGGGCAGCACGCATTGGGAGCGGGAATAACGGAGACGGGTGTCGTGCTACTCGTAACGATGAGCGAACAGTGTCAACTGCGATCTATTTCGTACGTAATGAGCAACAGTGTGTTAACTACGATCTAATTCGATTCGAATGATATCATCTGGTGTTGTCGTATTCGTTGTCATAGTTGTCGTCGTCGTTGTCGTCGTAGACGATGTTCGTTAGCACTGCAGTGCAGCGAGCGAACGAGCAAACGTCGGTGACTATCTATATAGGTGCATATCTACTTACTTACATGAAACGCGTGCTAACGCTTGCCTGTGCCGTGCGCGTTCGGAACACTGAATTCCAAACAACATCCGCGAGCTCTTGCTGCTCGAACTAGTTGAAGTAGTAGGAGTAGTAGGAGGCGGAGGAAGAGGAGCTTCGGCTGCTGATGCTGATGCAGATGCTGCTACGGCTACTGCCCCTACAGTTGGTGTTGTTGTTCTTCTCTTTGCTTTGTGCTGTCGCTGCACTCGGTATCTCGGTGAGACCGTGATGCTGCTGGTGGTGGCGGTGGTGGTGGCAATGAAGGCGAAGAAGGCGGTGTGCTTGTTCCGTACCTGTGCGGAGACGAGGTACGATTGCCAGCAGCTGTAGGTAGCGCGATAACGCCACAAGGAACAACAGCCACAGCAGCAGCAGCAGAAGCAGAAGCAGTAGGGAACAGCGACTGCCGACGACTGTGGTCAGCGGTCGTGATAACTCGGCCGAGGCCTCACTGTCACCCCATTCGTCGTCGTCGTCGTCGTCCTTGTCGTTGTTGTTGTTGCTGATGTTGTTATCGCTGTTGTTGTTGTTATTGTTGCTCTTGTTGCTGTTGTTTTTGCTGGTGTTGTTGTGTTCACCTGGTGTGCTCTGTGTGGATTGGTTGCTTGTTATTTGGTTCAGCTCTTGCCTCTCAGCCCCCAGGCTGGCCTAAAGGGGGAAGTTGTCGGAGGACGAGCGGGCAAACACCCAGTCGCACGAATCGTAAGATAGAGAACCTTACTCACAGACTCCAGCCGTCAGCTGACGACGCTGATGTTGATGCTTTTCCTGATGGCGATGACGATGACGACGACGATACGCCGAAACCAACAAGGCACCCGTCGTCGTCGTTCGAGTGAGGGTTACCCCACCAGAGTCTGAGGGGAAGGGAGGTCCTCCGGTGAAGGAGGCCGGGGTGGCGGTGGTGTCCACAGTCTCGCTACCGAGAGGCTGATGAAATAGATCCAGCGTAAGGCGGACATGCGGGTGGATGCGCGGGCAGGTTGGCGATGGGGCGAGCGAGCGAGCAAGAAAGAAAGAGATCGCGTGATGAGGACAGAGGGAAAGGACATAGCAGAAACATGCAACACACCGAGTGGACCGGACGTTCGCCCCCTCCCGGTTCAGAGCAGTAGATGGCAGCTGGCAGAGTGGGAAAGGCCCGGTACGCGGAGAGCATCGATTCCTTTTCCCTTCCACCCGTCGCCGTCCCCGACCGACCGACGCTGCAGCGGCAGCAGCAGCAGCAGCAGTGCGATGAGACGATGGGACCACGGGGCAACTGAGTCGCAAGTCTGCTCGTCGTTGTGAGCCAGCCGGAGGAGAGGCTTCGCCCCGTTCAGGTTAGAGCGTGTGTGCTAACTGTGGTAACTGCAGCAGCAGCAGCAATAGAACTAGTAGTAGTCGTAGTAAGTCGTAGAAATAGAAGTGTGGTGGCATTCGTTCAAATTCGTTCTATAAATACGTTTTCGTTGATAGTGCTCGGAGTAGGAGTGATGGTAATAACAGTCATCTTGTTGACGTAGACCATAGGCAACCACCATTGGGGTTGGTAGTCGGTCATCCAGACGCTCAGGTAGGAGGGAGGTAGTGACGAAATAAAATGAGGAACATTGACGGTCATAATAATAATACTTATTTAAATATAAATTAATACATCATAAAATTATTCTAAAATAAATAATTCTTCTATATATACATGTATATATATATATATATATATATATATATATACAAGCAGTGCCGTTAGTATGTAGTGATGAGAAAAGCAGCAGCAACAACAACAACAACAACAACAACAACAACAACGACGACGACGAGGAGGACGAGGATGAAATTGTCGCTAAGTTGTCTCGACACTGTGACTAAACCTTGAGCCGTTGAAGTTGCTGCTGCTACTGAAGTTGGCCCTGAAGTTGTCGTTACTGCTGCGGCTGCTGCTGCTGTATCTGCGTCATCCGTAGCGAGACTAACTTGGCGAAGCAGAGTGACGCGAGTGAGGAAAATAAAGTGGTTGTCGAGGCGATGGAAGAAGAGCTTGCGGGCTTTTCGAGAAGCGAAGTCCACAAACAAAGTCGTCGGCCAACTGTGTACCGCACGCCGGTCGATCCGCCCGCGCGTTGTCCATTGTCTTCAGCACCATCGTCATCATGATCATCATCATCATCATGCCGATGATGATGATGATAATCACCATCGTGATTACCACTAACGCCTGCATCGTTACCGTCATCAAAAGCATTCTCCCACTTTTTATGCGGATTGTCTTTGGTCACAGTAGCAATAGCAAGTTTTAACCACTACATTATAACAGAACAGTAGAAAATAAGAGTAACAGTACAAAACAACAACAACAATAGCGGCAGCTGTAGCGACAATCTCAACATGATGACAATTTTTTTTTGCACCAATATAGTGGCAACAATACCAGCATTAAGAAGACCAACAACAACAAAACACGCTGGTATTGTCGCTAACAATGTGTCAATGTTTAGCAGTATATCGCTTGCACGTAAGATAGTCAGAGAATGGAGAGCGTTGGAGAACATTGTTGGAATTAAATAAAAGCCGGTTGCAAAAACATTGCAAATATGTTTTGCCGTAATGCGCTAACAAATGGCGTCTAAAATAGTAGGAACATCTAAAACATTCGCCAACTTAAGAGCCAGCTACAAGCACACACACACACATATATATATAAATATATATATATATATATATATATATATATATATATATATATATATATATCTTAACCTTTCGGTATAAGGTACATATTAAATTTGATTTTAATAAGTTCAAGGGATCTGAAGCGCTTGTCTTATATATTTATCGGCGATCATTACAAGGATCATGAAATCTAGTATGGCGACACAGCTTACGCAGTAGCGTCGAAGAATACGTCGATTCTCAGAAAGCGGTTTTTACCATGCACTATATATATATATATATCATTTTCGATAGAGGTTGCTCATTTGACAGTTGATTAACGAATAACAATGCAGTAGAAAATAAAAAAATCATCGTAGAATCGTAGAATATTCGTCTTCACTGGGAGCTAAATAAATGAAAACGTTCAATCCAATTAATAAGGACAAAAACGACAAATATCCATACGCTACCTCTAGACTAACAGCCTACCTGGCCCTTAAAACAGTCTGTGTATTTCAGCTTTGGTTTTTTTCAGCTTGCGTATTTCAGTTTTCATTGGTGTTGATCCCTTGTAAAGCTGTCCTATGCTTTACTTTTGAAAGCGTTAAATTAGTTCTGAGCTCATTTAACGCTTTTTAATTAAGGCAGTTTTATGCCTAAAAGACTGGAAGGTGGTGATGCTTATCACAACGGCCAATCCAATATTGTCCAGCTAGTTGTGTGAAAATGCCCTTTACATTCTTCTTAGGAAACAAAAAGGGGATCTTGGCCTGCTGGAGGCTGAAGGTAATTATTGCACTGAAGCTATATTTCTCCAACATACCGGTGTTTTCTGGCTTATGACTTGCTAAGCAAAATCTACTTCCTGTCGCGAGTGCAAGGATAGCATGGCTGTGCTGCGTAAATACTGAATTACGAACTTTCATAGAAACGCAAAATTACTACACTGAAATAATTATTTATAAATATTTTAGATGTATGCAGGTCTTAATTACGCGAGGTTAACGACGTATTTCTATGCAAAATGTAATGTACTATAAAAAACGACACCGAAGAAGCCTTTTAGAAGCTACTGAATATTAATCAAGATAGATACAGAGTCGTGCTTCAGCCGGCTCTATCTTGTTGTACTCTGCCATCAGGGGTCAATGCTTAGCTGCGATGATCTGTTCAATTATCCAAAAAAAACCGAAGGGCAGATTTGCTAAGTCTCCTGATTGTACGCACATCGGGAGTACAATCGGGAGTATTAAATAAAACGGCTTATCAATAACCACCGTCTCGCGCCTGGTTTTTGATAAGCTTTCCACCCTCATGAGAGGCCCTAAATTACCGGACAATCCAGTCCCTGGATACGACCTTAATTATGACGGCAAGGACGCCACAAGGCTCTATACTTGCCTCCGTGCCTGCTATACAGCGGCTGGTGGAATTTTCCCCCGGAGCCGGCCTTCGTGCCTGATATGCTGCGGCTAGTGGACTTTTCCTCCGGAGCTGACCTCCTTGTCTACGCTGACGACCTTGTTCTCACTGTCCAGGCCCGAATCCCGGAGCCGCTGGAGAGGTGCGCAAGCGAGGCAATCACCGACGTCGCGCACTAGATGCGGCGAGTTCCTTATGTCTCGCTAAGAGGGAGGCAATAGTGGGCCGAAGAAATTGCCTTGCTTGTCACCTGTTCATCAACAAAGAAAGTCGACACAGTAAGCGCGGCAAAGTATCTCGGAGTATTCCTTGACCGGGGTCCCGGAGGCACTTCTCACTTGCGCCGGGCGATGGAGCCCTTTAAATTGCTATTACTTTGCACGCATCATGCCCAAGACCCCTGAGCCACGGCACGTCATGTCCACGGCCGAGGCAGTTGCCCTGCACAGGGCTCCGGCCTGACCCTCTGACACCGCAACAAGCCGGTGTTATCTGCTCTGGGCTCAACAGATCAGAGCATTTAGAGTGCTCATCGCATACTGTTACCACAGCGGCGGCGTCTGCTCAGAACGATTCTCTGTGATCTAAAGGCAGTAGATCTGCATTGTCTATGAGAAGACCCTACACTCAAGAAGGAAGACGAACGCCAAGATAGCTTCACGCTACGGCAGGCGGAGTAAGACGGCCTGGAGGACAAGGTCTCCAGACACGTAAAGCAAGCGTTAAAGATTTTGGGGAACCAGGGGAGAACTCACCACACCACTCAAGCCCTGACAAATCATGGGGACTTCCAGTCCTACTTGTTCAGGCTCGGGAAGGTTCCCTTTCACTCGAGGCCAGCCCAGAATATACGATGAGGTGTACAGAATGGGCCTCCGCGCCGTTTTTAACAAAAATAGCAGCGAACGTGCTGGTGGCGGACCTGGCCAGAATCTGCAAGACAATGCTTAAGTCTTTGCCCTAGTGGCAAAAAGCGACAAAGATCTTTAAAGACATATTCAAGTTTACACCTATGGTAGACAACTGCCGTTGAGTTCCCTGCCGTGGTGTACACGTGTGCAAACCGCATCACCCGCTTACTCCTCTGGACAAAAAGAAAGCCAACGGTGTAGCTAGCCTTGCCGAAACACCATCCGAGGATGAAGTCGAAAAGGGACCTATCATTATATTAAAGATCCTGTTTATGCAGACATCCGTTCGGGATGACTTTCTGACTTGCAACAGCCTCTTATAGTGTAGTGTAGCAACTACAGCAGCAACAGCTTCGGTATTTAGAAGTGCCTAGTGAGTACATGAGTCCTGCACCGTAGCTGCCATAGTTGCACTCTGCACGTATGCACGCACCGAGACAGGCTCGCACAACTTCACAAGCAATACGGTGCTAACAGGCGGCTGGAAAGGCGGATGGTACCAGCGGCATGAAGACGTACCTGGACGATACGGTCGGTCGGTCGACAATGACGACGGCTAACACGAGACTACGATAAACGCTAGCTACTGAGCTCCCTAAATGCAAAACACATCAAGACAAGGAGGTGCGGTCAGCCGATCAGATCGTCAGTCTCAGCGCGGCACTGCCAGGGGACATTTCCCTCTCGCAGCTGCTAATAATGCTGTTGTTGTTATTGTTGGTATTGTTGTTGTTGTTATTGTTACTGTTATTGTTATTATCTGCTGCAGCAGACAAGCGCCGTGAAGGACGACCATAGTGACCGTGGTAATGATCATTGATTTTTCTATGTTAACGACGAATATACACTGCATATACACGCGGTCAGTCGGTGCGAGATGAACGTTGTCTCGGTTATTTTCCGGCTTTCTGATTACGACTGCTCTCATAGTAGTAGTAGTAGTAGTAACATTGAAGCGTAACGGAAGTTGTCTCTTATTGGTACTGTTTACTGAACAGCGTGTCGTTCAATTTCCGCTGATCTTGGCTATCAGGTAAAACAGCCACTAAAGTTTTTTTTTTAAAGAAGAAGGAATATAGAACATGTAGTAAAATAATAAGTTACTCGTGTATTTGATTTGCCAATTACTACACTGTAGTAGTGGCAGTATCCTTGGAAGAAGCTGGCAATGCTGGTAAGCCCCCTCATATGTTTGAAAGTTTTGCTATTTGACGTATTTGTTGTGGCGACCGGAAGATCTACCGTACTTAAGACACTGTCTGTGTGTCTACCTATGACCTTATACCAAATTGTTCAAAATGGCGCGCCCAGCTGGATTCTTACTTTTATGCTTGCTTACCTGATTAACGCAGACGGCCATGCAGTATGTATTACTGCAATTAAATGTTTGATAATCTCAGTGTTTATACTCGCAATCGACGTAAGCATCGATCATGCGGTCGGGGAACGACACCATGCCTGATGCCACAGTGTGAAGTAAGCAATAATAATAATACGCAAACTAGTGATTCGTAGGTTATTAATTGTAAGTTAGTAAGTTTTGCTCTAACCGTAGTCGGTGGGACCTGTAAACTCATGGGAAGCCTAATATATTCGCGTATTCATACGAATATTGCTACAATCGACGAATAAATATACCAAACCCGTGGTCAACAATTGCAACAGAATAGCACTCACTCTCTGCGAGTAGAGTTTAAACCTCATAATCACTCGCTCGTTGCCACTCTCAGGTCAAAAGGTGAATCAAGAGACACCGAAATGGACAGCCAGACCGAGAAACTCATTTTTGAAGCATTATGTCAATAGAAAGCAGCAACAGCATAACAGATGGCACTTAGGTGGAAAAATCGCAGACACTAGGAACTGACCTACTGTATAGCCCGGGCTCTGATCATAAAAGTCAGTTCGAATTAAAAAAATGACGCGTATCGATACCCTTAGGTTGACTAGATCGAGGTCATCCGGCCTACCGGTCCGGGTTCGGTGTGCAGACACTGTCAATGTATCTTATTAGCATTGACAATCCACACGTGGATCACGGCAATATAACAATATGATTTTGCTGTTTTAGATACACATATAATCTATATTGTATGCCTTGCCTTCCATGATTATTGGGGTCTAGAATGTTACTATTTGGAGTTCACACTTCTTCTATCCAACTTTTTATTTGCGCTAAAGGTACCCACACCACGCGTAACTCGCGCGCCGTCGCGGGTTAAAGGCGCGGATGGAGAGACATAGTTACTCCCGCTATTGTGCGATATATAAACCCAGTTAATTCTCACTGTGTCTGCAAAGCGCTTGTCCCGGGGGGGTACGCGATAGTTAACGTAGTGCCAAAGATATCCCCGAGCGTCCAGATCTGGGCACTGTGAACTCAATCGGTTAATACCATCGGTATTGATCCATAGTGTAATTGCCTAGGTTTTATCTTACGAAGCGTGAAATAGGTTCAGGGCTATCGTGCATGGAAAACCGGACTGCAGTTTTGGCATGCACGGGTTGCTAAGAACAACCCAATTAAACATAATCTAGCTGGTTGTGTAAAAACGACTTAAAAAAAATAAACAAATGATATCGGCCTGTGGAAAAGGTCATCCTTTAACTAGCACTATGTTTCACCGGCATACCAGCGTATTGTGCCTGTGTGATTTGCTAAGCAATTTTATGACGTTGATAGATATGTGAACTTTCCTTACTGAACATCTGCTACGAAGGGAAGCAAGGTCAGTGAGATGGTAAATCAAACAAGGTCAAATTCGTATCGCGAATGTAAGGCGATTGGCTAGAGACATAATGATGTATAAACGCCTATATAAATATATATATATAATTTTTGGGTGTATGTTGTGCTTAATTACACATGGCAAAAAATAATATACAATATGAAACGACTCTTGACTTGAAAAAATCGAATTTAGATTTGGAAAAACTCTGTGGCAATCATCAATTGCAGGAGTGTTAGATAGCCATGGCTTTCCTAATATGGCTGCTTTGAGAGAGGTTTTTGGAGACTACTGAACGATAGGTAAGACACTACAATGTCGCGCTTCAACCGGCTCTATCTTGTAGTGCTCGGCCGACAAAGGTACTGGGATAGCTGCTCTGCCGGATTGCTTCATTGTCCGGAAAAGGTCTCCGGAGAGCAGACACGCTAAGCCTCCTCGGTATTGCACGCGTGCCATTCGGGTCAGGTTATTGGTTCGTTTGCCACTCCCATCAGAAGCCAGCCAGCCAGCAGCATAGGCATAGAACTTTGCCTGACACCATCCGAAGATGAGGTTGAAAAGAGACATTATCCTAGCTAAGATCCTGTTCGTGCACGTATTAATATGCGCGCTTTCTAGCTTGCAGCCGGCTGCAATCGTAGTGCAACTACAGCATCAACAGAACAGTGGCTTCTGGACTGGTTAGACGTACCGAGTCAGTCCTGCACCATAGCTGCTTCCTGCACAGATGCACACACACACACACACACAGATACACAGTCAAGCGGTCACAAATTCACACACGTTACCGTACTGTATACCTGGCAGGTCTGGCGGAAGAACAGCGCTAACAGCAACATGGAATACCTGGTCGTTACGTAGATGCAGGCGACGGCCAAGACGAGATGACGATGAAGCCTATCTACTAAACTCGCAAAATGCAGGACAGAGACAACAAGCTAGGGAAGTGTAGCCGGCCCATCGGTCAGTCAGTCAGTCTCAGCGTGACGCTGTTACAAATAATTTTTCATTTCATGGCGGCATTTCCTTCTTGCTGTAGCTGCTGCTGCTGCTGCGGCTGCTTCAGGACAAGCGTCACGTCTGGCCACGCGTCGTGTCTGGACAACGATGATAACGCTGGCCCGCGTAACAGTGCCTAATGACCCTGTAGCAGACTCATTCCTAGCGTAACCGTGGGCGGGAATCTAACGTTCTTTTTGAGCACTCATTTCTGATTGTGACCCTGTAGCATAAAGCGTTTACTTGACTTTGCACTCGTTGCACACACCGCAGTCGACGATAGTCATGAGTGCTCAGATAGTGGCTAACAAACCAATAGCATGTGTCGCTACAGCGGCAGATGTGTCCGACGGCGAATCATCGCCGAGGTCCAGAATTGGCGCTGACGTTTGTTTGACGACGATGGCCGTCTGAGATCTGTTGCGAGCAGGGGAGGAAACCGCTAATTGGATCGGACGCATGATTGACGCACCGTCTCTCGTCTAATGCCGCGTCGTATCGCATTGAACGACCAAGCGAGCGAGCGAGCTGTGGAACCAGTACAGATCAACGGAGGTCTATAGAGAACAAAACAAGGCCTCACGACCCGCAAAAGGCTACCCTACGTCTAAGTGAACCTTTTGGGATTAACTAAGTATGTTCATACGGAAAAGCGGGCACGTCTTCGTCGCACGAATCGTATCAGTTGAAGCGCATGAGAAAATGTCAGTCAAATAGTTATTATTATCACATTTCCTAAGGTTAGAGACTGTCCAGTCCATATGTTGGTAATCTGGCATTAAGTATCGAGTAGCCCCTTGACATCTGCTCGAGGTTGGCATTCGGAATTTTGTTTGTATATTTGCGTGGATATGATGGGTGCTTCACTAACGTGCGAGATCCAGATATGATGAGAAAATCATTATTTTTCTTTATCCTTGTTTCAGCTCGGTGGCTTGAACGTTGTCGTGGTGGAGAAACGAAAACGATCGGCGACCCAAGAGACGCTTTAGAGCTCCTGCTGGTGAACGCAGTGAAAACGTTTGGTGGGCATTCTGCCTCCAGTATATCAATCGCTCGTCACTATGCCACCCTCTTTCAGATCAGCCATCGCCATAGTGCCAGTCCCACCTTGACAATCGACCGTTGCCACTTCATTGTTGTGGGTAGAGGCGCTCCAACGCCCAACCACTACGAGCACTAGAACTTGAGCGCAAGGTCATAAAAACTTACCCAAGTCTCATCAACTGTGACGTGTCTCTGGAACAGAAAGGACCAGTCCTTCTAAAATGGTATGAGAAAATTTTGGGGCAGAAGGATCTGCGACTATTTTTGTTCGCACTGTGACAAATGGACGAGGTATCCACTGAGTGGATTTGTATGATGGTGTGCCCGAGGTGGTCGTGCAGGATAATATGGAAAGCCTTCCTTTATAGTCCTCTCTAGCGGGGACTATAGACTTGGATATAAATACTTACGTTTGAGTTTTCGTCAATCGCAGCATTCATACGAGCCACGATTTTGTTACATATTGCTGTTCTTGGATGCTCTTTACGGGGTTCGTCATACAGATTGACATGTCGATTGAAAAGTTTGAAATGGTCATTTTGAAATATCTTGTATCATCACAACACACACCTCAGAAATATGGCATCATACCCAGCAGTCTATCCACATCTCTTCGAAGAAGCATCAACACTCTTATGCACAAAATCTTCGCTGGAAGTTGTATTAAAAAAAACAGTACGCAGCCTGGTTTTGGGGTACAGCGGCCGTTGCACCAACATGCTTGTGCTAGCAAAAATGACTCCATTTGCCACTGGACTCAATTATAAATCCTTCTTCACCACGCGGGAGTTACAAAAACGTTCTAAGTCTCCATCAGGAATACTATTTCCAAACTATAGTTCTACACTTGCTCGCTTGTTGTATAGAAATTATTACAAAACATGCGTTTTTTCATTAGAGATATAAAGCTATTTATCAAATATAATAAACTTCGCATATTAACAGTGCTTGCTGTGCGAGCCGGTATTGTTTCTTTTATAGTACTTGATTCATGTTGGAAGATATAACTCCGTGCCATGATAGCACGCAAAATCATCGCGACCAATTTCCTTTTTTTGCGGCGATTACAATTTATACATTAGTCGAATGTTTAATATGTAGTAAACAACTATAAACAAACAATTAATTAGGTATACCTGTTATTTAGGTCGACATGCGCAAACTCTCGTCGAATTCGTTCTTTGTCTCGCCCCAATCGCTTACTGGCCTGAGTCCTTGTGATTGGTTTCCGTTTTCAAGATTTAAAAAACCTAAAAAGCAAACATATTTGGTAGATCAGATGAGATCAACAAAAATGTCGTTCACTCAAATGAAGGGTACGTTTGAGCAACGCTTCGAGAGTGAAAGAACGTTGCTACAGGCGTATCTGCTGCGCGCTGTGGGCAAAATAGTTTATGACATATTTTACGTAGTTCTCTAAATATGCGCCGAACTGTTCGGTTTGTTTGTTAACGACGCGATTATTAGCTCGAAGTCTTATACCCAACGAGGGGATACACTGGAACTTGCTATCTTATGCTTGGCTATTTTCAACCCAATGGTCTTGACTCAGACAAATGTGCACCTCACCAGATGCATATGGGACGGAATGGCATTCACCAGTCGTTATGTGTATATTATATATTAGCTTGTTCCATAAGTCTGTTCCGAAAATTGCGTGCGCCTCACTGTGCAGACTCGGTAAAAGACGAAGGCTGTTGAGAGAGGGTTGTTTGCTGATTACATGGCGTTAAGAGCCGACTTGCGCTGTATCATACCGTGGAGTTCATTCGAATTTCTAACTCGCGCGAATGGTAACGCTCGAGTAAAGATGGCAGAGTTAAATGAGGATTTTCGGCTTTCTGTGCTATTTTATTACTGAAAAGAAATGAATGCAACCCAAGTCGTAACTAAGATATGTAAAGAAAGAGCATTCGAATTCTTGCGCCAGAGGCTGTCGCTTGATATTTAACGAGGAAATACAGCGTCTGTTCTGGGCACACTGTTGAACTGGACTAACCCTGGGTTAGAGAACCCGTGATCACACGTTGGGGCAAAGACAATTGTCCATTCCAATATAAATAAAAGATATGTAAGGTGTATGGCGGAGAGCCAGTAACAGAGGACATTTCAAAAGTGTTTTTTTTCGCTTTAGGAACGACAATTTCGACGCTAACGCTCGAGACCGACTCGGACATCATGTTACAGTGGACATGGCCGCATTAACAACAGTGGTCGAGCGAAACCCACACCTCTCGCTGCGCGAGATCGTGATCATTTTTGACGTACTACAACCATCCGTTCAAATGCACCTCCATGCCGGGGAGTTCGCCAGCAAATAGGATGTGATATTAAGTTTTTGGTGGGATGTAAAGGGGTGATCTCTTGTGAGCTCTTACAACCAAACGACACGATCAATACAATAAAATACTGTCAAAAACTTGAAGAGGGAAATTGACCAGAAGCGGCCGGAATTGGCGAACAGACGAGGAGCGGTTTTTCCACCATGACAACGCACGACAGCACACATATTTGCTTTTCACCAAGAACCAATGGAATGTGGATATAATATTTTGCCACATTCTGCGTATAGTAGTGACCTTGCTCTATCGAATTATCATTTGTTGTGGTCCCTTCAAAACTCCTTTTATGGCAAAGAATTGAATTCTTTGAAAGGTGTTTCGAAAGCCAGGACGCCACTTTCTGGTGGGATGGCATCATAAGCTTACTTGAACGTTGGGCTAGGAACGTTAAACAATGTGGGCAAAACAACATCCAATAAAAAAATTAGCTGTAACGACATGTGTCTTCAAAAATTAGTAAAAAATCTGAACGGATTTATGAATCAATACACCGCCTGGTATGCTCCACTCGTAGATTTCATCACGCGGTTCCTTATCCAGTGGGATGGACACTAAGAAGCTTCAAGAAATGGGAACACACATATATATATATATATATATATATATATATATATATATATATATATATATATATGCAAATCACGTGCGAAACAAATAAACTAAAAAATTAAGTTAACAATCAAAAGTGGTATACTGGCTGCATGGTGGCCTGAAGCTTCTCCAGCCGTTGCTGCACGTATGGATCCTCAGCCAAAGTTCTGTGGATATTTACCTGAAGACTCCATCGGCCCTTCAAGCAGTCCCGCCCTCTATATAAACTAGATAAACATGACGCTATGTAAGCCGCATTTTCGAACTACAAATAATAGTACAAGAGGCACTAAAAAGTAACATTGCAGTGGTTGATGCAAAGTGTTGTGCTAAAGTAGTAGCTTCTCCTGGTAAGCAATGACGTCGTAGTAATAGTCGTATATTACTGACTTGCTATATATCAGGTCTCACTCTATTCTGCGTCGAAGATAAATACCCTTACCTTATGGTCTCGACTGTATAGATTCACAAAGACAATCGTTTCCTGGCTAATCAAGAAAGATTGAGGCCAAACTCTTACTGCCTTGTTTTGGGATAACCTCCAAGTCTCAGCCATTCAGCAACAGTTAAAAACCTTGCAGTGTAAGTTGAAACATTTGTTGTAACTCCACGGCACCTTGAGTAGTTACGTACGTACTAAGGAGCGTTAAATAAAGACGAGATACTAAAGGCGCTTTAGGACAGTGTCCTTATAAAACATGTAAAATTATATAATGTACTCAAGTACGAAGACATTTAGTCTCACGCTTCTCGGCGATTGCTGGATTGAGCAAGGTTTTGTAGCGGGCTTTAAGCGAGTTGCGAGATATTGTGATTGGGCATCTTAGAGCTGGTGCTGTTGAAGAAACAGAACTTAATAAGGCATTGGTGCTTGAGTCTGGCCACTCTCGATGCGTGTTCAGCTTTGTATCCCCAACGAGCTATTTAACAGTTTGTGAAAAGATGAACAATATAAACACACTGATATATATATATATATATATATATATATATATATATATATATGTAAAGCATGGTGCAAATATACAATGACTAGAACATTCAGAAAACATACGTGTCACTACGGAACACTTCTAATGATACTATGCACGATAATACAGTTTCAATTTATGCCTGGTATAATCATATTAAAATCTCAACACTCACAATTTCGCGGAAGCATCAACGACAAGGTACCAAGTCAATATATGTGAGTAGGCTGTTGGGTGGTGATCCCCAAACAATAAAAGCGACAAAATTATATATTAAACTTTGATGTAATATCCTTCATCACCACTGTGCACTGTCTAGAAGTTCATGTAGTAGCCTATTCCCAGTAGTTGTAATATTATATATTTTGCCATGGCTTGCTCAAATTTTTGGTAACGTGTATAATGCATAGACTATATTGAACAGCATATTATATAGAATAAACGCATGCTATGTATATATATACAACATCCAGATGAGATCAAAATAAAATAAAAATGTATATATATATATAAAGTGCACTGTACCTGTCGGGATTCATTTGCGGATGCGCAACGAACGTCGCAACTGGAAAGGAACAGAGCTCCGCGCCTCCTCCAAAAAAAGCAATTTGAATGGTCGACAAATTTAGATGATGCGGTGGGAGTCTACGTCACTACAATTTACCGTCATTCTACAGCTGACCCGCAATCGAACCTACTTTGATGTGGGCTCGTAGCTGAGAGCACAAAAACAGTGTGGTAGAAAGGTCAACACTCGATAGAACTTCGGATATCGCTCTTGTTCGAAAATGGCGCTTCCTAGTGGCGAAGGAAAATATTGTAGCGGAGATAACGGGAGAGATCGACAAACGATAAGTGTTCAAGTGCAGGAAAGAGGCGTTTGTGGGTGGTTGGGTGGTTGTTGAGTAGCCCAAATGAAACTCGAGAGCAGCAAATGGAAAACGGACCTGTCCAGGTGACGCGCTGTGCCAGCTTCTGACAGTGATTGCCTGCACCTGGCTTACTCGCCATCTGCAACGGTTAGTTGGTGCAACAATAAAAAAATGTGTGCCAACGGGGCTTGACCCCAACTTTGACTTATCCGGTAATAATGGCGACGTAAATGTTTTAATTTGTCACTACATACGTGTGCATTTCACACTAAACATAAACCCTTGTCGATAGGACATAATCCTCTAGTCTACAGTCGATTCGGTTCGTTATCGCCGGCTGCAACTTGTCTGTACAGTTGGCGTATGTATTTTCGTAAGGTATGGCTATATACGACAAATTTTAAGGTGAATAAATAAGTGAGGTATTGCGTGGCTTAACGTTTGACAAGAAACGTGAACAGACTAAAATGTCTACATTGTGTATAGTTCTAGCATCACATGAATGGTAAATGGTTTTTGTTAACCGTGGTGAAATTTGACGCAATATGTGTACAAATAGAATAGTCATGATGATCGAGCTAAACCCGTGGTACACCGCAACGTGACGCCACTAATACGTAGTAACCAATACTGCGTCGTTGTAAATAATAGTAACATAAAAAAGTACTGCGCCGAGAATTCCCTTCGGTCCCCGATCAGATGAGCGCCTTTGTCTTAGAAAACGCTTTATTTTCAATTTTCCAGTTTTGATTTTCAGATTGTACGTCTTATGTACGCGTTGCCTAGTGGGGGGGGGGGGTAATGCGCAAGCTAGGGCTCTCAACTTCCTGTTCAATCTCTGTTGTTAATCGAACTTGTTGGGAATCGTTGTTGTTATTTGAACTTTCGTTGAGCACTTCTCGTTCGGAATAGATGATAAGCCATACCGCTAAGAGTCAACGGCCGTACTGCCACAAGGTCTGTTAAGGAAACCATGGATATCTCAACGTGTCCGGACCTCGTTGTATTGAGGATATGCTTTATAGCGATTGCCAACCCGTAGGAGACGGAAGATAGCTTAGAATTAAATACAACCTACTTAAAAAATTGACGTCTTCAATGACGCAGTGTACGTATTTCTTCGTAGAAGAAATCTTCCTATCTGCTTTAAGCGTTTTTTGGCAAATCGGGTTGAGGGGAAATGCCGTTAGCCAGAAAAAATAGATGGGAGTTTTTTTCTACGCTTAATAAGTTTGTTGGATTAAAAACAAATGCAGAGGTACAATCGAATTTTATAAAGTACGATAAATCATGATTATTCTTGGAAAACTTGCCATTATCCAGTCACAGGTAGAATATGTTAATGATACTTTTCAGGAAATTGGCCAATCGCCAATGATGCTTTTTAGGAAATTGGCGAAATTGTCGAGGTCAGATCGCAACACTTATCTATATACATGCGCGTCTTTGTGCAGGACAACAAACTCAGTTGGTCAGAGCTTTTACCGGTTTAACAATTCTAAATATATAATTTCTTCGCATTAAGTGTATCAATGCATAATCGGTTACTGTATTAGAACGAGTCAGGTTTCCTTTTTTCAAAAGGGTTCCTGGGATTAGCAAATATATACGCACAGTAGCAGAATTGTTAGGGTTTTGGAGGGGAATTCCCTATTTACAGAGGAGCTTCAGGCGTGGTGGGTTTAAAGCAGGGCAGAAGCATTTGAAACACATATAAGGCAACAGGAAAAAATAGCTAAAACGGAGAAAAATAGATCCGGGTATCTACAAGACTAGGTCAGTAACAGAAAATATTTAGCCGAGAGCAGGCGAAAAAGATTGGCATGTGGCAATAGCCTTTCAGGAGCCTTGCGATGGATACGTGTTGTAAGTACCATACCGCAAAATATGCCGCCATTCGCTCAATAGCGAAGTTGGCAATACAATGGTATAATTCGTTGTTGTAAATATTGTGTTACATTTTCTAGCATGGTATTAAATATTAATTATCTTAAAATGCGTGCTTCTAGTCAAAATTACATTACTCCTAGCTTAGCTAATGCTTATTCTACACCTAATTAGGTGAAATTTTAAAACCAAATTTGCAAACATTTACTGGCTACTGCAGATTTATTATACCTAATTAATATATTCCACTAGAAGAATGTTTTTCCAAGAACTTCAAGAATTGGATGCAGTACTTTATTGAAGGTAATTGGGATACCCTCGAGCGCCGAGTGGTACTGCAGTTGTGACAAAACTGTGCCAAAATGTGACGAGTACTTGGATAGCCCATTAATTAAACATATTAATAATAATTGCGAGCGCAGTCTTGGATTGCTTAAGGAGTATTTTTATCTGCTTTGGTGTTTTTTTGCGCAAACAGCGAATACGTCAACCTCATTGCTTGTCATATAATCAGCAGCCTATCGCAATATAGATATAAGCAGCAGCCACCAGTTCTGCAGTTTGTCACTAGGTTGTCGTTTTAGTTGACTAGAACCACCAAATGGATAAAGTGTCCACAAAATGAATACTATGTTTTTACCGTTTATTTTATGGGCCATTGTAACAAAGCCAGTTTAGGTCTCCGAAACTTCTCGAAGCAGCGTGGACTTCGGCCCTCTACAACTACGACGACTACTGGACAGATGTAAATATTTACGACCACACGTTCGCGCGGAGACAATAGCCCACTCCAAAGTGCTAGCATAGGCAAGTTATATGAATAAAATGATTACATACAACTAATAATGATAATATATGTAAATGCATATATATATATATATATATATATATATATATACACGCATTCGTTTGCAAGCCATTTATATTAATATATTAACCATTCCTCTTGCAAGGTTATCGGCTTTCCATTAGAACAGGGTAACTTAATGGGTGACCGTTTTATGCATGCGTTAGGGTATGAAGCTGCGTTCAAGTTCAGTAGCCCCGTTACTCGCCTGTCTTTGGCCCCTTGTTGCACTAATTAGCACGCTTTTGCTGGTTGATGGCTGGCGAATGGTGTTGGTCTACTTTCCAGCGATTAATTCGACCGTCACACAGAAGTAGTTTGAAGTTTTGTTTGTTGTTGTTGTTCTTGTTTGAACCTCTGCTCACCGAGATTACCCAGTACGCAGTACGAATCGCGTCAATGACGCCAATGACAATTGCGACGACTTCACGCAACGCCGCAGCTTCCACCACTTCACACAATAAAATGTACTCGTTATACTCGAGTCAGTTGATACAACACTTACTAAAACGACGACGACGACGACAGATTCTTCGGGCCTGATTGGAAGGGAACTAGAGGGACGGCAAATACTTGTGCCGTGATTGATGCTGTTGCTACTACTACCATGGTTACTAGAATTTTACATTGCTTCTCTTACGATTCATTATTAGTGCTGCTGCCGCTGCTGATGTTACCCGGCAATTAGTCCTACTGCTTTTAGTCTATCGCGAACAAGAAACATGTAACGTCTGCTAGAAATACGTGGGGTGGCCGCTCGACCTAGTGCCCATTCGGGCGTAGCCAGACACGAGCGATAACGGACGCTGTCACGTCGAAGTAGTTCAGAAGACACCGTGGCGGTGCACGTTCATTACTACTGTACAAGCCACACGAATGACTGGCACGTCTGTCCAACAAAGCACGTGGTACCAACTCATCGCGCGGTCGCATTTGCGTTCAAGTTGTAGGGAATGGTAGCGGGTCACATATAGTCACGCATATACATGTGTGCGCTTAGGCACAAAGCTTCGATGCTAAGTTGCCCAAAAAAAACACTCTTTGCCTGTTTTCTTCTCTCTCCAATTGGCTTTATGTTATCGGTACACCAATGCTTACAGAGATTAATCTATAGGTAAAGAAGAAAAAAAGCTACAACATCGACTGGCTAGACGGATTGGAAGCCACTAATTGCACGCAGTTAAAACGTACGTCTCCATTGATGACAAAGATACCATTCTCCCAAATATCAGACCAGGAAGGAGGAGCGTTAAATTGCAAAGTAGCAATACGCATCTTTCGGCCATTTTTTCGACGTCGACTGTCTTTCGTGGCGCGCGAATCAAACTAACACTTCTGCCGCCTCTTAATTTAAACGCAGCAGGCGATATATATGTATATATATATACATATATATATATATATATATATATATATATATATATATATATATATATATATCTACCGTTAACAAGTCTATTAACTAAAAACATAAAACAAAGCAAAGACATCATATGATACAATAAGGCAACCACTAAGTGGAGCTGCCCGACGCTCAGCAAGCATCAAATTAATATAAAGGGTATAACTCGTTACAGAACTTGCGCCGGCATGTCTCACTGGGCTCATAGAAAATTCGCCTCGTATACCTTGTGATGGAAACCCGTGCATGGCTTATTTTAAAACTATGTGCCGCAGTGTTTAATGTGAGGTCTTCCGACTGTGTATGCGTTAACACGATGACAAGCACGAGCAGGGGCGACTCTATCTGTTGTTCTCGGCAATGCATTCTAAAACCCTTCGAGGTGGAGGTGAGAGTTAGCTTAAATCGCTCAACAGGATTGTGGATAATAGCTGTGGCACTATGCAGCAGGTGAACTACTCTTGGGCGGCTGTTGAGTGGTAGACTTGATGCATTTTCGCGAAACGCGGGCTTCACTTTGTCGTCAATTTTGGGTTGTGTTTGAGCTCAAAGCGACCATGTCACTTCCTCGCTTCCGAACGAAGCAATCGGCGTCATTTTTAGATTTAAACGTGTTAACGCGGCCTGTAGTGATAGTTTCTACATACATGGTGTGCGTGCCCGGGTCCATCATAAGTGGCCTGATAAAGCACGCACGAGTTTTCCACACGGGATGAGGTCGCCCCCGGTAAGAAAAACACGGCTAGGTGGCTGCAAAGCGCAAAAAGCCCAAGCAAATCCAAGAGGACAGCCTATATATACGAGCCGCCTCAACAGTAGCGGCTAGTAGAACTTACTCGCTCCCAGCGAAATTGATTGCATCCTTGCTCACAAAAATCTCGCAGAAAAGACTCTCATGGAACATATCATGCGCTATGCAGCAAAAAATCTGCCGAAGCTCAGCTGAGTTGCAAAAAATCCTGCCGTGAACCGGAAGAGCAGTCGACTCTCGGCGCCGTCTCCCAGCATCAGTTGTAGATAGCATCACGGTATTTATTCTGCATCCGTATGGGAGCGCACGACCACCAGCCACGTTACAACACGCCGCCTCGTTAATAGGAGTCAAAGACCTATGGCGTTCAACATCGCGCGGACAAGCCGCACGGCTTCCGCAGCAACCATAGAGTCCCTTCTCTAGACAGATTCTCTGGAACCTAAGAGTAAGAGAACTAGCTTCAAGATGCCCCTCAATTAACCTCCGTCTGGACGGAGGGTCTATTAATCAAATTTAAAAAAAAATGTTTCTAGTTCTACACCATTATCCGTCCCCTACAGGACTGTAATTGCCGTATGGCATATCTTCAATGCACCGACGGCCGGACATGTTGAGCTATCTAAGGCTTCCCCAACAGTCCTTGTGGCAGCAGCGTGGCCGCTGAATCTCAGCGGTATGTGATTTATCATCTATTTTCAATGAGCTCAAAGAAAATTCGATCCTCATCGGATATCAAACCGGCGAGACGCCCCGTGGGTGACCATTATGACTAGCGCACGAGCCCTTTAGACCACGCCGCCACGGAACTATTAATCAGTAGAACAGATACCCTAGGCAAATAGAGCCAGCAGTAAGAGGCAATCCAGCCGGGTCACCCTAGATAATAGAGAAAATCAATAGCTATCCACACGCGCAACTGCTAGCAGGCTACGGTGGCTGCTTTAAGACATACCTACACTGCATTGGTAAAGCTGACTCCTTCTTATGCCGTGCGTGCACTTCAGGGGAGACTGACAATGTGCGGCATTGCTACGAAAACTGCACCGTTTTCAATACTGTGTTGTCTGGTAGCCACACGCTCAGACTCTGACGAGGTGAAATCTCGTCTATATTCATCATATAGGCAACCACCACAACTTTTACGAGCTTGCTTTTCCAAGTTCAACAAGATGATACATTTGGCGGGTACTCGAAGTCCTTGGTTTCCAGGGTCATCATAGGCTTATCTTCTGTAGGTGGCAACGTCCTCATAAGACTCTCATACATCCCGAGACAAGTTGATGTTCTTCTATTTACCATATACATGGGATCATAGGTTCAAGACGTCATCATCATTAGGATGACGTCAAACCGTTTTAATTCAATTATTCCGAAAGACCGTCATAGCTTAAAATGTTTTGACGAACGTTGTAGACAAGAGCTTGTATTAAAGAAATGCTCTATTTGTATCAACCTATATTTAGCAGCTATCGTGCTAGTTCTAGCACCAGTAGATGCAACACTGATCCGTATAGAAAATACATATTTTTAACAGGTTATTAAGTAGCCGCCACGGATAGGCTTGCATACTATCGTGTGAAATTCGTCGATTTAGCGAATGGAACCTTTTGATCTGCAGAAACATTCAGTCTTCGAGAAGCCCTATGTGGTCACAATAAATTAAAATAGCAAACTGTATTAGAAACAAATGTTTTTTTTTTGTTTACTTGGCATGCATCACTACACTCCAGCCGGAACAACCAGAGTAGATATTTTGTTCTGTCTCCTAAGGAGATGCATAAAATGCAGTTACGCGTTTTGTGTCAACCTCTAGTACCCGACCCACGTTTTCTTTTCAAGCTCACTTTCGACCAACATTTAACATCCAGGGATCCGCTCCTGCATTGCTTCTTAAAACGGACCCCCCATAAATACAAATATGTAACGCTGGGGATCAAACTCGTGCACACCTGTGCCTCCTTTGATCGCAAGGCGCACGCAAATGCACCATGCCATCGGGCTCAATATTCTGCTCAGGCCTACTCAAGAAATACCCACTTATAGACATACTCTGCTATCTGACCAGTATTCGTCCGAAATTACTTCTAGGTAATGACTTCAAGGCCAGAGAAGACATTTTCTAGACGTATGCATGAAGTACTGGACGTTACCAGCGTCCCATCACAAACATTGCTCTACACCACGTGCGAAAACACTCAAAGGATTGGCAAAACCTATGCCTTTATCCCTAGATAGATACATAAATAAAATAATACTAACTAGATAACTAAACGAAAAGTTAAACACGTGCACAGAACGTCACAATGAAGGCAAAGGAATGTGTTCGTTTTAAAACGTACTAAAACCTTCGTACTTTTTTTTTATTAACACTTTGTCGAGGACACGACTAACTGCGTGAATAGTATCACAGAATCTTTGAACTTTGCGTTCGTTCGTCGGGAAAATTCCTTCGAAGACGCTTGCAATATTCATGCTAGCGTAACATTGTAATAAAATAAAGTACGCTATCGTAGTTCTTGTGACCACTGATCGGTGCAGCGGCAGCCGGCCAACATTTTCTCGTTAAATTCTCTTTCTCGCGTTCACTCTCGCAATCTCATGCTGTAGTTGGTTGACACGACGGAATAACGTGCCTCTGAGCCTCTGATAATGCTGCAGCGCGTTCAATCAAACCTACCTTATTCAGCCAAGCCTATGAAAGCGGACTACAAACATAAAAACCACACAGTTAACAAGGTGACATATGGCGCCGCTTGTGTGCATCGAGGCAACGTCATCTGTGCCTGTCACGAGTGTGTCGTCGCGATTTCCCGTATTCTCTCGAACGGAAATGTATGAGCTATGAAACGGTCATTTGTTTAAAAATACTGCTAGCTATGCTCGATCGTCTGCCTATGTACACAGTAATTTCCTATTTGAAACAGGTCTAGTTGAGCATTTTCGTTGAAACGAACGTCCCTGAATGAAAAAAAACACAGTCAGCGTTCGACACTGTGTATGCCGCTATTTACAAAAAAATATATATTATGATTACTGCCCTCCCGCCCCCTTATCTGACCGTGACTCAAAGACGCGTTCGTTTGTGTATGTGTGTGTACATGGTCATGCGTCGTACCCAACAGCCAAAATGTATGCAGAAAAATTAACAATCTTAAAGTTGAGTACGATCTTTAATACTTAGGTAATGAACAACTTATATATATATATATATATATATATATATATATATATATAAATATATCTATATATATAGTTTCGGGTCGTTGTGAACTTGGAGAGGAAATTCGATCTCAGCCAGATTTGTTCCCCTATTATGTACAGAGAGTTCATCTCATTTTAACAATCACATATATATATATATATATATATATATATATATATATATATATATATATATATGCATATATATATGCCAGTTAAGTCGTCGGAAAATGGGGATTTCCAGCCTTCGAAAAACAACAGCCAATAGTCGTCCGGTTATTGGCTGTGTGCGCAGCACGTTTGCGCAGTGATGAATGCATGAAGGCTAGTTAGTGGCGTTCGTGGCTCGCTCGGAGGAATGAGGTTTCGAGAGACGATTCGAATCATTCATTCGCTTAGAAGTGAGTCGAGTCGATGAACGGGTCGTCGTTCGGGCTGCTGCCGCTGCTGCTGTCGGACTGTCCACCGGACTCCTTCGACGAGAGCTGCTGGTACGACGCCGATCCGAACGACGACACGGTGGCGACACGCGAGAACGCCTCTTCGTCGTCCTCTTCGCCGCGCTGTTGCATCGCGAACTCGACGAACACCTGATCGAGTGTCGTCTGCTGCACAGCAAAGTCTACCAGGCCAGCCTGCAAATAATATACAGCGCAACACAGCAGGTTACCACAGTTGTAGTTGAGGAGGGTTGTTGTAGAAACGAAACGCACAGCACGATGCGATCGAAAGAATTCTGCGGTGGGAAGGATATCCCGTACCTCTGCATCTCTGTTTTCAATTTCCTCCCCCCTCCGCTACCTCTGCTTTTTCGTCATTCAAGTGTCAACAGGAAATGTTGCTGTAATCCTTCAGTTACAGCCATCATCGTCGTAAGCATGTACTGCACTTCCGCACTCGCACAAACTACAAGGCTCACACGCCGCTCTTTTATTTACCTGTCGACTGCGAGGGTCCTGAAGCAGAGCGAATAGGGTCGACAGTGAGGCTTCCTTCGAGGACACCGAGATATGAAGCGACGTCGCATGCAGTGACTTTAGCCGACCCGAAGGAAAACGCTTAGTCACGTACTGCAGGACCTGTTGATCGCTATCCGGTTCGATGCGTAGTGCGAGCGTGTAGCCTTGGGAGAAGCTGGAATTCATTCAACATTTTTCATTGAAAAGTACTTACTTTGCGGATTATTCGACAGCTAAATAGGGCGGTATGGCAACATGCAGCTTACGTGCATATACGCAAACAGCGTGCCGCATCGCTCGTGGTTGCAACTGGCCAGAAAATAGAAGATTAGATTTTCATAAACTGAATCTACCACTGTAAAAATATGCGACGAAGCATAACCACGTAAGCCGCTTGGCGCTACTAAACTTAGCGTTAGCGCGTGATACTTGCGCATTGACGTTTTGCGGTAGTGGTACATCGTTCTCGATGCAGCACCATAACTAACAAAGAGGCAGATGTGAGCGCCTACCGATATTTGAGTGCATCGGGACATCCGATGCAACGTAGTCTGCCATGAGCCATGATGCCGAGACGGTGGCAGAGCGCGTCACATTCTTCCATGCTGTGCGATGTTAACAAGACCGACCTAGAAATGAAAAAGATCAGACCTGTTAGCATATACAGCTGACCAGACGCCAAGCATGGGTCTCTAAGAACACGACCGCACGCCTTGACGTTCGGACGTCTAATAGGAATATATATGAAAATATATATAATTTGCCAAGCAGTTAATATGCGTTTCTTTAATGTAACACGTGTGGAAATTATATATATATATATATATATGTAGTTAAAGCTTCAAACGTGGTTTATTTAACGAAACTGTATTTTGCAATGCTTAAGTTCTCGGTTAATAAAAATGGTTACAAAATAAATCAAACACCGAGACAAGAAAGTCACACTCGACAATACTTAAATATATATAAATATATATTTACCTTCCAGAATCAACGCATCGGTGTACACTGTTCCAGAGCAGGCGTCGCGTGACAGGATCCATGCCTGTCGTCGGCTCGTCGAGCAGCACCAACTGCGGATCGCCCAAGAACGCCATCGCGGTGCAGACCTTACGACGGGTGCCGCGACTCAGCGCCACGCACTGGCGGTCGGCGAACGCCTGCAGCCGAAAGACGTTCAGGGCCTTCTGGACGACTTCGTCGACGTCACCGGCTTCAATGCCTTTGAGACGGGCGTAGATGGTTAGCTGCTGTCGTGGCGTCAGGAGGTCATCGACGGCGTCGCTTTGCGGACAGTAGCCGACATGGTGGTTGAGATCAGCCAGCGAGCGATATGTGCCGGTCTTCTCCTTTAGAAACGCCCGGCCGGAGGTGGGCTGGACGTGTCCGGTGAGAATCTTAAACAGTGTCGTCTTGCCCGCGCCATTCAGGCCAAGCAGGCCAAAGCAGACACCTTTACCGACCCCGAACGACACGTTGTCCACTGCGCGGTGTGGTTTCGATAGTCCTGTGGATGACACCGAACCAACCAGTCGCGGTCAGCAATTAGTCGAGGAAAAACGTGTTGGTGCTCTATTCAAAACCTGTGTCCGTGTACAGCCATGCTTGTTGTACGTCGTCTTGCAAACGTAAATAAACATATACTTAGATCGAGTTTAGCAGGGTGGCCATGCACTCTATATCATTTCGGATCATCACCCTGTTTAAATTAAGAATAATGAAAACGAACTCAACAAGTATCGTTTTCGATTTGAACCTTCGAAATTAAATTCAAGGCAATAATAATTAAATACACATGGTGTGTCTTTTTAATTCTCTGTGAGGCTAACTGCAATGTAATTACTCTTTTATAGATGCTTACGTCTACACTGTAGGTAATACGCAATCTACTAAAGCTTTGTTAAAGCCGAAACGGCGGCCAGCCGCAACTGCTTATAGTCAAACTAATTAGACTTAATAAAGAGAGCGCGATGTTCAATAAAAGCAATTAACGCAATCACGTGGGTCAGTATTGCCAGACGCGCACATGCATGGTTACGTACACACAGCACTGAAAACAGTGCACAAGGAAACTCGGGTGTGCCATAAACCGAAAGCGGAATGAATTTTTGCCTGCAATTGAAAACAAAACTATCAAGCGTACCGAAAGACTTGTAGTCCTTGGAGAGGTTAATCAGAGACAGGATGTCGTCTCCGATAGCTGATACGACTCGTTTGCGTTCCATCATGACGTCGGCATCCTCGTCCGGGGTGAGGACGAGCTCTTTGCGAGAGAGCGGCAGTGTTAGGAGATTACAGTCAATCAATATATTGACCAGCCAAGATACTACGCCGACAGCCAGCATCGCCCAGTAGTTGAGCGCCAACAGTCGAACGGGATCCTCATAGACGTCCTGGTCGAAGATGTCGTAGATATCGGCCGTGATGTGGTTCTTGAACAGCAGCAGGATGCCTTGAACAAACGCGTACTGAGGCACCAACAGTCCTACGGCGTGCATGGCGTCGTGCCACGATGCGTAGCAGAGTAGCAGCAAAAGGAAGATCGCTAACCCGAGCAATAGGTTCAGGCAATACGTCACCTAAAAGGCAGTAGTTTATAAAACATCATTATATTATACGGCACTCCGCATCAAAGTGGTGGCGCAGTCAAATGCCTCTCAGTGTGATGTACACACATATACGGATACTTTGGTGATACACAACCGGCCTATAATGGTGAACCTTGAGAATATACATATGCATATACTTATATCATCGCAAGCGTTGAAAAAAACGCATGCATATATTTATATCATCGCAAGCGTTCAAAAAACGCATGCATATATTTATATCATCGCAAGCGATGAAAAAAAAGATCAGGCGAGCACTGCCGAGTGTGCAAACGTATTGCAAATGATTAATACATCATCACAATATTTTCTATATATATATATATATACACTACGTTATACTAAAGGTTGAGCACTGACTAGCATTATGCGAAGTATGAATATAAAGTCAACATATGCATCTACAGGGCGCCTAAGTCTCGCTTATGCTATTTCGTTCACTTTATGTGAGCATTTGCGGTATTCAAAGGAATAATTACTATTTTACACTACCAATTTATGGTGAATAAACTTGAAATAATTACTATTTTACACTACCAATTTATGGTGAATAAACTTGAAATAATTACTATTTGCATACTTCTGCCAAATGTTACCAGAGACACACGCACACACCTACACACACACACACAAGCTTGTCCATTTACAGTATTTGAAGCAATAATAATTTTTTGCATCACTTTCATTTTTAAAAAAAGCCTAAAGAAAATGTCCACGCGCTCGTAATAACACGCACACACACACACACACAAATATGCATATACAAGGGCAGAACATTACAGGGGTAAACCTGTTGCAAACGTTAAGGTTAACGTGACGACGTTATCACAACCGTACCATAAAGGCAATCGATGGCTCGCTGAACAGGTGTGAAGTGATCTGGGTGAGCGATACCGATGAGAAACCGAACAGCAGCAGCAGTATGATGACGGCGGCAAAATTGGATCGGCCGACGTAGACCGGAATGCCGAACGCGTGAATGACCAGGCCGCAGAGCGTCGTAGCTACGAGGAGCACGAGCAGATCCCACAGGTAGACCGCCGCCCAGTAGACCGGCTTGGCAACGCCCGAACAGTGCTGGACCGTCTTCTCCTCCTGGACGCGTTCGCGTACCACGTAGATGACTGCGGACGCCGGAATGAAGCCCAACCCGACCAGAATGACCAAAGCAACTCCCAGGTCCGCCAGCCGACTCAAGCTACAGAAGCGTCAAATGACAGAAGCAAAAGAGATATATAGAGAGAGAGAGAGAGAGAGCAACTTAGATTATATTATTAAGCAATACGGAAAGCTCTGCAGAAAGAGAAAACGACATAGATAAAGTACATCCACTATAAGATATATATCTGTGAGTGAGTTATAGCGTACAATTAAAAACGCATTCATACTTGCCCGATCTCACGAACACTCTCTCTTCGGGCTCACCGATGGCAAGGAATGTTTAGGGCAGTTTTCCTTAATCTTATCAACTAGTATATGCAACATGCTTTTAATACAAGTGACATCAACTTGGAAAAAACGTGCAGTTGAATTTGACTTTAAAATACTCTGCTGAAATACTGATTTTTAGAAAGGCGTTCAAGCATCTCTAGTGGAAGAATTATTTTTCCGTGGCACTAGGCAGACGAACTATGAAGTTGTGCACGAGCAGAATAAACCATGGATAAAAATGGACCAAGCAACCAAGGGCAAGAGGCTAAGAAAGCCACGCGAGTATGTACGGCTTTTCCAGTAGTGTGGTTGTTATTTAACGTATGATGGTACCGTTCGGCCGTTTCACGGAAACAAACACCATCCCATCTAGACAAACCATTCGTACGTACAATGTTTCCCGGCCGAGCTGTTCCTGCGTCAGGTGGAGTGGGTGGTTGACGACGCGCACCGTGTAGTCGCCGAAGTGCGTCCGCAGGAAGGCGTTGGTCAGCTGATTCTGGTAGATCGGCAACGAATGGTGGGCCGTGTTGTCGTACCAGATTTTCACCGCTTTGCCCCCACCGGTCAGCGACCAGCCGCCGTAGCGTTTGTCGGCGAACTCGGCGTAGGTGGCCAGAAGGTAGTCTGTGAGGTCGGCCTCCGAGGGGTCCATGGCGAAGATCGTCTGCGTTTCGTTGGGCGTCGTGACGGCGTCGATCGTGTTCCAGTCGAGATTTCGGCGCGCCCGATCCACGGCGGGACAAAAGCCGTCGGCACGCAGTGGGTGCACGCGGTCGCCGAGAGCGATTGGGTTGGCGCCGATCAGCTCCGCCCACAGCGGATGATCCTCGGGCCCGCTGAGAACGGAGAGCGCCGGAGTGCCGTACAGGCCGACGTCGAGGTCCAGCGAGGGCTCCTTAATACTGTCGGGCTTCAGCGTACTGATGCCCATGGCCAGGGCAATAAAAATGCACGGCATCACGACCGATGAGAACAGCACCTTCCAGTTGCGCGCCTAAAACGAATGATATCGTGTCCAGAAAAGGATGACGATTAGCTGCTTACATGATAGATAAAGCACTTTTTGAAGTAGGTTAAACACAGTTACGGACTATTGCTGCGAGTAGGGAATGAAAAATGTCCCACTTTCCAACTCGAGCAGCATACAGCCTCCGCTGAAACCCATACCCACTAAACGCAGCTCCCCCCGTAAGCTTCATGCTCTTTGCTTCAAGCTCGCTGCCGCCTATCTCATAGTAATATACCTCTACGCTAGTCAGGTACATGCGTGCTCACAGCCAAAAATTGAGCTATGTATATATCGGCTTAAGCAATATTGTATATTTCACGTATAAGATGGCTTTTTTTTTACAAAAAGCAGAAAGGCCAGCAAATAAGAGCGATCGTAATTATGAGCTATCCTAACAGAAACACATCTAGTTTATTAAATATCACTCCTAATGACACTGACAACTAATAAACATGACAGCAAATTGACGATGAGCTTAGTATGGTATATTTGCATAACGCTGCAGAATATTAGTTAAACTAGAACGCTCGTGACCATATTTGCTCTATACAAGAATGAGATAATTTTTTGCTAGCCTCCACATCGATATTAACTTACAGAATGCATGGTCCGCTTATAGAGCAACGCCCGAAGTTGAGTAATGAGAAGACGCACTCCATGGATCCGATCGTTCGACGTGAGGTAAAGCGAGTTTGTCGAGGCCGAATCCCATCCTGGCGATGTCGAGCCGTCCGATACGACCGACTCAAATTCTTGACAAATTCGCGAGCTGATAGAGAGATTCTGGTTGCCGTCTGAGCACAGGTTGAGGAAGGCGTCTTCAAGAGTCGTGCTCGTCACGCGATAGTTGCTAAAACCGTGATAGCCGAGTAGCGCCGACGTGTCCAATTTCTCGAATAGGCTGGCGAAGTCGTAGACCTCTCCCTGTTCCGATCGGTGTGGCAGGTTGATGACCATTTGGTCAGCTTCATCGCTAAGAATCGAGGCGCTTGGAACAAACTCCCGAATATCGTCGATCAGATCCACCGAAAAGTTGTTCGACGTCAGGCTGGCGTCGCTCGTCGACAAGCCCGAATCCGAACCCCGGCCTGTGTTGCGGCTAACGGCTAGCTTGTATCCGCAGCCGAAACGCGTCTTCAGCGTTATCGGCGATCCCTCGCAGAGTAGATTGCCCTTGTGGATGATGGCCACTCGGTCCGAGAGGATGTCGGCCTCGTCCATGTGGTGAGTCGTCAACAGAATTGTTCTTCGTTTGCGGTACTTCAGCACGAGGTCCCAGATTTGGCGTCGCGCGACCGGATCAACGCTGCTCGTGGGCTCGTCGAGAATGATGAGCTTCGACCCGCCTATGAACGACAGGCCTACGCAGAGTCTACGCTGGAGGCCTCCGCTCAGCTCGCACGAGAGTCGATTCTCGAGATGCGCGAGATCCATCATGTGCAGCATCGCCGACACCTCATTATCAATCTGCTCCTCCGACGTATTGGCAGGACACTTGAGTTTCGCAAAGAACTGGAAGTGCTCGCGCACCGTGAGCTTGTCAAACAGCGTGTTGTACTGAGGGCAGTAGCCGATGAGCCGGCGAAGATCGCTCAGGTTTCGACTATCGATCCCGTACGCCTGCACGTAGCCTCCGGTAGCCCGACACTGCCCAGTCAGTACCTGCACGGAATCGACCGACATCGAACAGACAGATATGATTATTTATGTGTATACATATATACAGAGTCTCCCAGAATTTAACCATCAAACTTGGGGATCTAGTACAACTCGGCGAAACAGTATTTTTTTCCGATGGATCAAAGGGCGGAAATGTCTTCTAAAAAATGGGTAATTGAGCACGAAATCTAAAATATAACAATTGCAAAAGATTTCATTTCTTAAGAATTATTTTTAATTCCATATTTGTTCTGCTTTGATCTAGCGTAGAATGCAATAAATGGAACATTTTCCTCCAATTTCGCAGGTATGACTGGTTTGTCGATATAATGACTGGAGCATTCTCACAATCGCAGATTTAGTGAAGATATGCCAGGATAAAATGCTTGATACAACCACTTTTGGTAATTTCGCTCTCTCTCTCTCTCCACAAGAACACATTTCCGTCCCCTGTTCCATTGGGAAAAAAACATATTTGTATATCTCGTATCGATAGTAGGTTACATAGGCCTACTCCCCTTATCTCGACTAGTGAGTTCTAAGCGGGTATTGATCCACTATTTATCGATAGGCAAGGTCGTGTTCGACTAACCCGGATCGTCGTTGTCTTTCCGGCACCATTCTGGCCCAAGAGCGAGGTGATCTCTCCATCGCGCAGCTTTAGCGACAGCCCGTTTACGGCCGTGTTGCCGGAGGCAAAGCGGACAGCCAAATTTGAGATGGTAACGCCATCCGCCTTCTCGTCGACTGAGAGTACGTCATCTGCAAAAGATAATCGATGTATGAGCGGATCGATGCAATAGGAATTAGTGGGTAACTGACGGGGCAAAAGGATATCTTTCGTTAAGGGCAACGGACGTCTCCTCCAGACCAAGCAGTGCAAACGTGTATGTCTGTCTGTCTGCCCGTGTATCTGAAACCATAATTGTCTAAGACTCCGCTCGATGGAAGCCGTGGACATAGAATAATTAAGACTTTCACCTGACTAATGAAGATGGCGCTTTAGTAGCACAACCATTGCCATGCATCTGAGAGATCGTGAGTGGAGTCGAGCACCGAATAGTTTCAAAATTAGTTTTATGGTTCGTAATTTAAGGTAGACTGAAATCGGTCATGATCAAACAATAAAATATGAGGAACACATATGCTTTAATGAGAAGATAATTAAGAATATATTAACGGATCAAAGTTAAGGGCTGGGCGATAGTGGAAGTCAATTTTCTTGCTTACCTTCATCGAGTGGGTTCCCGAATAGGAACTCGCGTTGGAATATGAAGTGCCATTTCTTGCGTAGAATAGGGTTGTTGTTGAATACGTGTCCGCAGTACCAGCCAACCACAGCGTATACAAGCGTGTCTAGGAGCAGCATTCCAAGAGCATACCTGCAGTTGCCGACAGAGAGGTAACAAAAAGGTGATAAATGAAAAAAAAATAAGAGCTTAAACATGTGAAATCCAACACTTTGATCCATAATTAATAAAAAATATATAAAATAATAAAGAAAAACCGCACGTCTTTTTTTCCCGAGTTTTCTACGCGGCATCCCTAGCGCTAGGGCAGATGCACTTCTCGTAGTCTACGACCTCGACTAACTGAGTTGCAAAAACAGCTAATTCAGTTTTTAGCATCTACTTGATCAAGTCATCTCTTGAAGGTTAGCATAGAGATAGCGTGATTTGTATGCCGTTTGTATGCAGTCTTTATAGACTGCGTCAAAGCTTTCGACAAAGCACCTCGAGATCTCCTGGTGAAGTCATTCCGATATGCAGGGGTTGGTGGCTCTCTTCTGAGCGTAATTTCGAGCTTCTTTGATGAGGACACCTTACTGGTGCAAGGTGAGCAGGAGTGTTGCAGGTAAGGCAAAATGTGGGAACCCCGCAAGGCGACCCATTGAGCTGCGTCTCCTTCACACTACTGCTTGCCGATTTTGTCGATCATATTCGACGGGAGTTCCAGAAGGCCACAGTTGTGATGTACGCAGATGACATAGTGCTCGCCCATCACGACCTGGGTGCCATCAAGCGCATCACCTCTCTGGCGGAGTGTTCCTTGTCCCAAGGGGGCTCGAAATAAACACCATAAAGACCAAGGCTATGAAATTCAGAAGAGGAGGTCGATTGACTGCTAAAGACGCTATACGTTGTGGCGGCCAATCCTTGGAATTCGTCAACTCTTTCCGGTATCTGGGGCTTCGGCTTCATTATACTGGGACGACCTCCACTGCTCACATCGTCGAAACAGTGCGCACAGCTCTAATCTCTCTTTATGGAGAGGTAGGCGACGTCCGGCGACTGTCCGTCCCGACGGCAGTGGCACTTTTCTACCTCAAGATTGTTTGAACGCTGATGTATAGTCTTGACAGAGTATGGGAACACCTCACTCGGGCAAACTTTGGTTTGCTTGAAAGGTGTTTCACAATGTACATGAAGCGGGTACTTTGTCTGTCAATGCGGGCAAGGAGCCGCTTTGTGTATCTTATGTCTGACTGTGCACCGGTTGTTGGGATAATTCGATTGAGATTGAAGACGAAGCGTACAGTACCATTCGAGAGCTTTATCTCAGAATGGGAAAATAACGTTGAACAAGCCCGACGATGAGCACATCACGCGGTTAGAGGTCACATAAATGTGTCCAAAAATGTGTTCAAATGACACAAAGTCGGCGGCATTTACTATTTTAAATGACTCGTATTTGTATAGGCAATACTTACATAAAATGCATGTGATCAGCCGCCAGCGGGCTCGAGAAGGCCGTGTTCCACGTCAGTCCAAGCGTTTGCTGTTCGAATCTGCAAGGTGAAATAGAAAAAGTCCAACGAATGCGTGGGCTCGCGTTAGGCTACAGCACAGCACAAATCATTTCAAACAATAGTTTCAATCTAATTGCGGAGGACACGCATTCACCTACGCTCTTTAAGGAGAGTAATCCAGGGTACGCGTGCCCACGTACACACAGGCATATCGTTTTTTTTGGGACAAAAAAAATCCACTTTGCTTACAGATGTCGCATAGTCTATGTCGTACCTCGTGATGTAGAGCGAACCGTAGCAGAAGGCCGAACTCATGGACGTGCACAGTAACAGCTTCGTGCCGAGGCCCAGCGTCGCTTCGGATGTAAGCGTAACGACGAATGGTATAAACGAGAGGATGTAGAGCAGCGTTCCTGCAGCGGCACATTCCGTACGTGGAAATTAGTGTTAGCACTATGTGCAAAACATCTATATATATATATATATATATATATATATATATATATATATGTATATGTATATAAGACCTGTTTTTTTACAACTGCATCTCTATAAATGTAAACGTATAGAATCCTATCAATAACGAATCCACTAACGTTAACATAAACCTTATTTTGTTTAGAAATAGACAAACCGATTATAATTACATGCATTACGTTCTCATTACCAAATGGTGCGATTAAATCTACACAAACAAACTTAGTGTTACCTACTTCGATTTAAAATGTTTACTCTACACGTGGTATCTTGTTAACTGAAAGCAGGTTTAATTTAAATATCACTTATTATTTGGCTATACAACTGTTTATAGTTATCGTTGTTGTACTCGGCGAGATGGAACATTCGTGCGTGCGGTCGAAGCTTACATTTAAAGAAAAAAATACACAGAAAAATACATACCTGTGAGGGCAGCAAGCGTCGAGTTGTTCTGGAGAATGTTCGACACGAGGTAGCAGAAACTCAAGATGGACATAGCAAACGCAAGATAGAAGACCAGAAGAAGACAGAAGTCGGAGTTCGGCAGAATGTACGACGTCATTGCAGTGGTCACGAACACAATCGAAGAAAGTATTGTGCCGGAGAGAAGCACCTGTAATCGAGAGATGCAGGCATGCGCCCACAAGCAAATGATTAAATACATACAGCGCCAAGCGTACGGTCAAACGCCGCACCAATACGGCTTCACGAGTGACCAGAGTTGTGTGTGCACGCAACACAGGAAAGATACACCTCCCGCTCCCTCCCCCCCCCCCGTCTTAGTGTAAAACCCAGTAAACAAGGTATCATCTCGATATAGCGACCTTCGAGACGAGACGCAAGGAAACGACAAGCCGCCTGTGTAGGACATACAAACGTTGGAAATAAGGAAAATGTGTGTACACGTATATAGCTGCAGCACAATGCGCCCCTGATATAAAAGGGTGATATGTGTACACACACTTATCAAGCGAATAAATCAATCAATCAATCAATCATGGAAAGAAAAAAACACGTAGCTATAACATGCCAATTATAAAAAACGCTAGCAGAAGACAACGTGTCGATGCTGTCTGAGGTGGTACACTTCTTGCTCTCTAAGGCGGAACGAGTTGGAAGTACGTCAGGCTGGCGTACTTTTATTAAGCTGGCGTCAGGAAGGTATGTATACATAGCTCATTAGAAAAAATAGCTCAACGTAGTTTCTGTGTAGCTTGAGATCACCTGCACATTGCATGCGTCAAGACCTATCAATCGAACAAATGATGCAACCTTTTAACGCAACGACGACAGTGTCAAACAGCGGGGCATATCTGTGCATCGGTGCACTTACCCAAGCAATGACGTCGACCCACGGCTTGAGGCCCATGACCGCCAGGACCTCCTGTAGATGTTGTTCTCTGTCGAGAACTCTTTGGCGTATTAGGAACGCGACGCAGAACAGCCACGAAAGGAGGCATGCCACCGGCACGATCGACTTGATGAGGTGTCCGGCCGTATCGTTCTCATAGCATGGATACGGAAATTGTTGCACGAACGAGGCCGGCAGCAGGAGTGGCGGCTCCGCCTCCCCGCCTTCTTCGCTGGTGGCTTCGGATCGCCTCTGCCGTTGCAGCACTGACACGATCGCCGAGTCGATGAGTTGCTGCATCTGCGAGAAGCCTCGCTGGTAACGCATGTCCTCGAAGAAGTCGGCCTTGGCGCCGGGCTTCCAGAACAGATCCTTAAGGCGGTGCGTCAGCGGGACGTTATCGATATCCATCCGGATCTTGTAGCGTATATCGTGCGGCAGGTCGGGCTCGGTGTCGTCGTCGACGAAGCCGATCATTTCCCAAAATCCCCGTCTGATCCGGCCGGCCAGTTGAGAAGGTTCGCGCATCTCGCGAACGACTTTCCTTGCCGATCGCTTGGATGACGACGACGGAAGGTCGAACACGAACGCAGCTATGAACTCTTTGCGGCGAGTCATCTGAGGTGCAAGAAATTCGAGTTCGGTTTCGGTTGGCACAGCGTGAAAGCGGTCGAGCGTGAAACAGTGCGAGATGTTCGCAATCAGCTGCAGCATGTCAACGAGGCCCGCGGGATCTCCGACCTGGAAAATAGCACAGCCATAGCTCAGATAGTCAGAAAACGCTTCGAAAAATTTGTATTGCTTCTATTCTCCAGTATGTAGTGCGTAATTTCAGGATTAAAGAAAAAAAAACCTACGCAATAGACGATCATACTTCTACTACTAAAATGTATATAGTATGCCTATAGTATAGTGTGTAGCCCGACGACGACAACGACACTTACCTCCTCTTCAACCTTTCTGAAGTCGAACGCCTCCGCTGTCAGACCTTCTGGTAGTATTCTCTTGACCAGCGGCTCGAGCACCGATGAAAACAGCGCATCTTTGACATTTGTGATGGCGTCTTTTCGACCCAGCATCATTTTCAAGCCATTAGACGCATCGCCCCAATCGTACAGTCGATTTTGCAAAGTGCCGATCTGTAATACAAAAAAAAAGCGCTCGCATGAAATCGATCGTGCGCACATTGCTTTCATTGACCGTGTGCTTGTCACTCTCGCTGAAGCTACGAATAACTATAAAACCGTAGAGAACATAAAAGCGGAATAAGACGGCTTTGAAGTGAATCTCATATTGTTTAATACTAAGGGAGAAAAAATATGTTAAACACTTTCTGTCTTGACAAAAAAAATTGTTATAACGACACTTTTCCGCTATTTACCCGAAATGGACCGTGGGGTAACCGACCCATGTAGCCAAGCATACGAAAACAACAGATAAATAACTTTTAACTTCCAATTTTAAACATGTAAAAGTATATATATATATATATATCATAAATAGAAAAAATATATATTCAACAACAAAAAAAACATATATATATATATATATATATATATATTCAACTATACCATTTCAAACGTCTTGTTCACTTCGGAGACAATCAGTCGCGCTTCTTCGGTATCAGGCGCATATAACAGCTTTCCACGGAGAATGGGTTTGAGGAATCCCCAAATGATTGGGCCTCCTGTTAGACGCATGACCTGTTCATAGCCGGTTCTGCAAAACTCCTTTGGTAGCTCCTGTATCTCCGCCTCATTTAACTGTGGCTCCTTATCGGACGGCTGCAGTATTTTGAACTCCTTCTCAAGGGCGCGAAGAGGTCGCCCGCATACAAGTTTGCCAACAAGTTTTAGTGCTACAGGGTGTGCAAGGACTCGAACGCCATTAGACGACACATTTAAGTTCGAGAGACCTTTAATCGTCTCCAGCCCGACAACATCCTTGATTACACCGAAGCTGTGTTCTACTTCCCGAACGATTTCTGGCGCCGACGTAAAAGCCGAGAATATTGCTACCAGATTGTCCCAGCCGAGATTGTTCTTTTGAAGAGTTTTCTCAAGAAGGATGTCCACAATATTCTTCAGTAATTTTTGTTGAGCAACGGTTACAAGGGGATTGGGTGGTATACCTGCAACGTACAATATTGGTTTCGTTAGTTCGTCTATGCTACAGCTAGAACAACGCCATGTTTCTCAATAGTGGTATACAAATATACATATATTGCTGCCTTCTGCGGCAAACCTTTTCGTCGAGCTTCTTACCGAGCTTGTGGACGGCCTGCTTAAGCACCTTCGAATACTTGTCGAGCAGTACCGAGGACGGCGGTAGGTTAAACGCTCTCTTCAGCAACGTTAGATCTCCGACGACGTCCACAAACGTTAACTTTCGGGTGTTTACGTCGACGAGGAAACTCGAGATGTCAAACTGCATTGAAAGAATAAGGTCCACAAAATAGCCGTTCGTGTTGAGAGCGTTCATGATGGCGTTCTTCGCCGATTCGGGATCATCCAGGACATCGACGACGTTGAATCGTACGTCGAAAAGTCCGGTCGAGGCCATCTCAGCAATAGCGCCGACGGCCCGCCGAAACGCGTGCACCAGCGCGTCAGTTTCGCTGCCCACGAACGCCTCGTTGATGGGGTCCTCGAGGCGCTCGAGGGCCTGCCGAAGCTCCTGAAGTTCAGGCGCCTTGAGCGAGACCAGAAGAGCGGTGACGGTGTCGAGGTTGAGCGGCTCCTCGGCCAATTGCACGAACGGAAGCGAGTATCGAGCTATCGCCTCGATCGCCTCCATTACCCGGGATTGCAGCAGAGGCCGAAGCCACAAACCCGTATAGAGCGATTCGTTCTGCGATGGAGGAATCTGGCAGACAAGTAAACAGAAATGAGAGCTGTCACTAACTCAGACGGACGAATGCTGGGCACCACCTTCGACCTCTTGATACAAACGCCATTACATATTAGTTGGACTAGCTGTCATCCAACGCTGAACGACAGAAACGACAAAGCTATAAATAAATCTTGTATGTGACTGTTCCGTTGCTAACGGGCAGATACTTGGAAAATATCATTGTTTTATAGCAAACACCGCTACAAAACCAATCTCTCTCTCTCTCTCTCTCTCTATATATATATATATATATTACCTGTAAGTGAAGCACGTGGAAGTCAATGGCATCAACAAATCGACGGACAAACTCATCGCCGCACAGTGCCCTGTCACATGGAGAATCAACGACGACAAAGGTTGTTAGATCGCAAGGGTATAAACTAAACGTATGTCCGAAAACCGATATGTGCTAAAACTGCATAATATACAAAGCACCTCTCTAATCGCATGGCTCTAAAACGATTATCTCGAACTACATTTAATCAAATAACGTTAAAGCATGTTGTATATATTATGTATACAGCAAGTACCTACATTTCAGAAGTAAATATTTCTCTCACGGCACACTCACAACCGACATTAAAAAGCAGTTTTACTACAATTTGAAATTCATTTTATTAAAATATTTGATGTAAGTACAAATATAAGAATTTGTAATAAAGCGTTAAAGAAGTAAGCATCTACTATATTGAATTCTTTCAACTTTAAGCACCAAGATGCACATGGAAATTGCAGTACATAAGCGCATACGACAAACTCGAGACAGTTAGCCACAAAGCACGTTTGCGACTGTGATGTACTCACTTAGGATAGAATTTATCTGGAAACCGGATAAATGAGGTAACTCTGTCCTTACAGAACAACCGTCGTAATCGCGAAGCAGATCGGTGACGTGACAGCTAAAAACACATAAAACCAAGGTGAATATGTAAGAACTCTAGAGAAAATGTACCAAATGTCACCAACTAACGAACTTAATCACCAAAAATGCATAGGCGTGTTCACGCAATGAAATGGTTTGTAAATTAAGTCGTTTAAATTAAGCATTTAATTAGCCGTCACAATTTCCCAAATTTCTAATCAAGCTGATGATCAAGTGTGTGTTATGCTGTGTGTTACGTACGAATACTTTGCTTGCAGTAGTTAATCTAAATTTGAGGCCTGCATTGCATTGTAATTAAAACAAATTACATACATCTCGTCAAATGTACCAACTTCTAAAGGATCAAGCATTCGAATAACGGCTTAGGCCTTATGTTCTCTATCAGAAACAGCACAATTTTTATTGTCTGGCTTGGTCTGGTCTCTATGTAATTCGTTACGATCGGCTTCTCGCGTACCCAACGGACGTTGATAAAGGTGTCTCTCAATCGCGGGTCGATCGTGTCGAAGAACGAGAGAAGACTTTGATTCTTCACGATGTTTTCCAGCCTCGCGTATACCGGCAATTGGCTGGCGACCGCGTTAAGCAAGATTCCGCCGTTCCCCGGGCCGCTTTTAAGCCTATCCAGTACAGTCCCAGAAAACATTGAACACTAGACCATTAGTCCAAACAATCGTCTAACAATCTTACTGGAATTAACTGTAGTTGAGAAATTGAATAATGCACACAACATAATGTTGAGAGATAAAATTATTTACGTAATTTGCATACGACACCCACGTATATATAGAGAATGTATTTTTCGTGGTCGATACACACATTGGCAGATCTAGACAGACTAAATAATTAAGACTTGTGCTCACAGGGAAGCTGAGAAAACAGAAAAAAAAACAGAATGGTAAATTAAGGAATAAAATGTTGTTCGCTGAAAATCGCATGAAACAAAACTGAAATAAATTTAGTTATACTATTGAGCCTAAATTGTTCGCTTTAGCAATCGTACATTTCGTGAAGCGATCAGACACACCGTGCTATATAACAAACAGTAGTCATTTTATTGTCAGTCCCGAATAAAACATTTTCATCGTCGTCGTCATCGTCGTCCCCCCATTTTACTAGAAAAAATGCTAGCTGTTAAATAGTGGCTTTGCAAGTAGGTCTCGTAGTAGTAGTAGTAGTGTAGCAGTACCTGGAGAACTTGGATGTGAGTCTGACCAGAACGGCCGCGGTTCGCGCTACATGCGCCGTCTCCTTCGCGGTATTAGAGTGACGCAGGTCGGTGGCACAACGCGAGGCGAGTTGTGCTTGCGTTGCGGTCATACGCGACCACCTTGCCAACTGCAACCATACCCAGTGAACGGCAGTGCCACGAAGCGGCCACACGTTAGACCACACTCAGTTAGACGAACTCAAACTCCGTTTAAACGCCCCTCCAAGAAGCAATGCCCAACAAGTGGATATGATGTTCTTCTTCTGATTCTGGCACACCACCTGCTGGTGCTTTACGAATATTCACGATATAGCCCGTACAAATATTACAATAAATACCTAAGTAAAGAGAAATGCTGTATGCACCGATTATATTTCTATGACCGCATGTACATATATATATATATATATATATATATATATATATATATATATATATATATATATATATATAAAGCAAGGTTTAACTATAGCAATAAAGTAATATAGGAAATTTAGCAAATATATGTTGCTGTTCAATTATATACAATATAATTTTATAAAATCGCACATATATATATATATATATATATATATATATATATCCGAGTTCAAAGACGCACTCGGATGATGGTATTTTCGAAACCCTTACCTGGGCCCAAAGTGTCTCAATACAGATGCCTTCCAACTGGCTAGTATTAGCCGCTAACGATGAAAGACCGACATCCATAAAATATCTGTAAGCGGCTTGAAGACCACCTTGAGCAATTTGACACATTGCCTTTGCAGGTGATTCTAATCCTCCAAGAAAGTCAGTCACGAACTTGTTGGGCTCACACGTCGTCTTTGGATAACTGCAGATTCGTCAATAACAGGTGAATCAGTCAGACGTTCAGAATGTCAAATGTAATTGTAGTTAACAACATTAAAAAAAAAGATTTAAATACAGTGTGGTATCACTATCAGCTGTATGCCAAAAGCATAATGGCTATACCCAACGAGACGACAAAAAAAAAGTGACTTAATTAAATACATGCAGTGATAGCGTAAGAGAAAGGAAATGTCGCTAGAACGGCTTACATGACTTTGACTAGCAGATCCTGGCTATTCCAGAAGTTGAGCAGAATAGTCTCTGATTTCTCCAGACCAGCTCCGATTGGAACCAAGTTCCTGACGAGTAATTTTTCTAGCGGGCGGTCTTCAGAGACAGGTAGTTGCGAAAAATCAGCGGATGCGGAAGCGAAGTCGTCCACAAAGAAGTTGGTGACGTTAGCTGAGGGCAAAATCTCAATGACCTCATTGAGCGTCGTAACTCTGTCTAGTAAGCTCGACATGCGGTCGGGCATCGGCGTCCACCACAGTGAAGATAGAAGGACTCGACTTAACCTGTAAAAATTAATTATTAGTATCGCGTCGGAGTAACCAAAGGTACGGCGCAGACGGACACAATTTTGAAAACAACAGTTTCTACAGCTGCACAAACCTTCAACTAAAAATCCCTGGTTCTATCCACTGGCAGAACGCTTGTGTAAAAATCGTTCTCATGCATCGAGCTATGATCTAGTAATTCTAAATAATCTTTCAATAGGTCTTACAATGGCGACATACTTTGGCAACGATTCGCATTTTCTTTCAGCATTTTTGTCGTTCTTTCGTAAAGAGCGCACCGCTAGCGTTAATTTTTTTAACATATTAAAGCATTTGCAAAAACACAATTGTGCCCAGGTACTCGCTAGTAAGGACAAACAAATTTCGTGCGTGCATATATATATATATATATATATATATATACGAATTTATCATCCATACTTCATGCGGACTTATATGTATTTATACATACGTACAAAATATGGTTAATTTTGTTACTCATATATGCAAATAACACACATATATATATATATATATACATATATATAAATATACATACGTACAAAATATGGTGAATTTTGTTACTCATATATGCAAATAACACACATATATATATATATATATATATATTACACTTACCCATGTAGCACCCTATGTTGGTATTTGCTCGCTTCGCGCTCAAATATAGCCGCTAGGCTGTCTGAAACGTTGCTATCAATCTTATCAAGCAATGAGAGCAAGTTGGCCGCCGCCTGATGGAGGGCCAGTTTCGTTGAGGCATTGCTACTATGGGGTTTCTCCTGTTGAAGCCGATGTAAAAGTGATTGCGTTTCGTTGTTGCAGATCAGTTTGGCCATCTCCGTGCGTCGGTCTCCGCAATGAAGTTGGTAGGTTTCGTTTAGGGTGGCGAGAGAAAAATCAATGACATCGTTTTGCTCAGTCGCTAAAAACCACATCGCGGCCTCGAACGCTCGCTGTCCGTCGGCTGACCGTAACACGCTGACAACGTGCTGGGCTGCAGGATCACTTCCGCCCTCAGATACCTGCCCACAGTAACAACCGAAGGAATATGACAATAAACAAGAATAAGAATCTTAAGTGTTTATGCTTGCGTGCTAACACGATTACGTCCTAACTTATTCGGCTTGTCAGACAAACTAGGAGAGAGCTCAGCTACGATATAAAACATGTTTTTGTTGAATAGGCCATTGTTTTGACTTTGATACTCTACTACTTTCAGTGGTGGTTACCCAATTTCGAGAGAAACGTGAGGCTGCTAGAAAATGTTCAAAGACGCTTAGTAAAATGCGTAGCACAAAAGTGGGACGTGGTGTCAGCGTCAATCATATTAGAAAATACTGCGAGACTGAAAGAAAAACTACACTCGAAGGTTTATCGGCTAATCAAAGATAGTTTCCTAGATGCCTTTTCTTAAGCGATAGAATAACTTGAGGAACGGTAGTTCTACTCTGCGACCCAAGACGTGACGTGCTAGATATTGTGTGGTTTGATTGAATAAGGGCAAGACGGGTTCACGCCAACTAAATTTTGATGAACTAGTCCCTTTGTAAACTACTTTCTCGGCCCCTCGATGATGCCAATAGCAACAAACAAGTCATTGCATTCAGTATAATATATGTAAGCAGTGAAGTAGACACGTTTGCTTACACAGGATTGTAATATGAATTTATAGATAAAAAATATATGTAAGCTAATACTAACATTCCCAAATAATATCAGTCTCTGATCGCCTACGAAACTATTATGTTTTTGGTCGATGGTCGATGTATGGTAGCTGAATATAATTTATGTTGTACATTCATGTAATAAAAGTGGTTCATGTTTACAGATGTTAGAGCAATTTGTAATTTGTTGAAAGCACAACGAGCTACGTTAGTTGAACTATGAGCGGCAGACGTACCAGGTGTTTTGCCCAGGCTCCGGCTGATAAAATCAGTGCCTTGACTTCCGCGTACGCGTGAGGATATGGTTCATAGGCCTGCTCGAAAAGCGTTATCCACGATGCGGGCTCTTCGAGATCGCTCTTAATGACGGTGTTTTTGAATAAGTTCCCTAGACTGGATACAAGGTTTGTCCAGCTGCTAAGAGAAAATGAGCTTCCATCGATAACCACGTCAATCTTCTTGTTTAGGTGCTGGCTCGCACTGACGATTACATCTGTCAGCTCAGGAACTTGCTCAGTGCGCTGAAAAAAAAGTTGACGACAACTTAGATGAAGCGTGTGCCGACACACATCAACATACTACATATCTGCACGGCAAAAACATTAAAGGGTCACTGTGCCTTTTATAAAAGATTTATTAGTTATTTGAGGTGCTCTACTGTAAATATCATTAGCTATCTTATCGTGGCATTTTAGCTTAGACCAAACTTAAGGTTACATCAGACATCTGCCTCTCAAATATCAAAATTCGTCGCCCAACAGACTCCATGGAAGGCCGCAAATATAAATATGTTTACCGAAGTTATCGGCACGTAGTCACCCGTCTCACTGTAAACGGCTTCCATAAAAAGTTTTACACAAAATACAATTTCCATAAAGTAAAATTTGAAGTGTGCCGTCACACGAGATGTGGATAGAGGTGTATTTTTGTGTGCTGTTAACAATAATTGTAGATTTCTTATATAACTATTCTACTTGACTGGATAAATGAAGATAAACGGTATTAATAATACCGTAAGCACGTGCATGGTTATAGGGAAGACGTACCTTGCAGGGTGAAAATTCTTTGGCGATTTCGCCACTTCCCGCGCAGGCAAGGCTCCTGAGATTCTTCAGCGGAGATGCTACCGATTTTCCTAGAAGAACGCCTAAACGTTCGAGATCTTCGTCGCTGGCGAGACAAAACGCGCTCTTGGTGGTCCAGGGCTTCACTAGAGGCACTATATGTTTCATAGCTGTCGGTTGCATAAACGCGGCTAGACCGGCTTCAACAATGTGTGTTGAGTCCTTAAGTAAGTTCCAAATGAGACGCCTTAGACTGCCTTCACGTGGGTGTAGTGTTCTCTCAATGGAACAGTTGTAGGAACTGAGAACGGCAGCGTTTGGCAAAGGAAAGCCAGCACTCGCTGTTAACTGCGTTAACGACTCCATAAGGAAGCTTTCAATCGAAGGCGATCCCGACTCGGCAATCTTTCGTTCTAACGCTGCCGTCCAAACGGCGGTCCTAAAGAGCTTGCTCTCAACCTGAAAAAAAGGTGCGTAGTAAAGGTTTCATACAAACGTTTCCCAGCAAGAACATCAATTAAAAATGTCACAAAAAATGCAAACGACCTTGTCTGCACGTCATCTCGTTACCTTACATGTGAGCACATGCAACACAAAACAAACTCATATAATGTTACACAAAACAAAATCATATAATGTTACACAAAACAAAATCATATTATGTTACACAAAACAAAATCATATTATGTTACTGTGCTACTAACCTGTCCAGAGCCGACACGCGTAGTATAGGTGGCGATTTCGTTAAAAAGCCGCCGTATTACCACGTCAAAGGGCGCGTCCTTCTCATCGGCCGCAAGCGGTGGCTCCCCGAGCTCGCAAAGCTCGTTAAAAGCGTCCGCTATCTTGATTCGAACGTCTCGGTCTTCTGGCAAGCTGAAGATCTCAGTCACCGGTGTGAGGCAAAGATCTGCGAGGCTGTTGTTCACAAGCATTCTCAGCGCGTCGGAATGATTTGCGCGAGTGTCGAGCAGCAGGCCAGTAAATGTCGGAAGGTTGTCCTCGGCCCACCGAAGTAAACTGGGCGAGCCGCGGGCTGTCGCCAACTGTGTGCTTGAGCTGAGCTCGGCCAGCTCATGAGTGAGACGCAGGGCAATGGGTGTGGTAAACGCTCGAGGAGCTATCCGCCTGACTACATACTCCAGCGCACGGAGCTTCAAACGAACTGCTTCAGTCTCAGTGGCAGGGACCGCCATCAGAACTCGAAGTCCGGAAATAAGCTGTAAACAAGTGAACACAGTTGTTTGTTGAACACAGCTTCACAGAGTGCAGAAGTCTTCCTTTGCTCACTTCCACTCAGCAGTCAGCTCAACTAGTTTTTTGCTTGTTTGTACAACTAACAGGTAAATTGTGTAACTAACTGCATATATGCCAACGTCTTCTGCACACAAGTTTGGGGCACTCGTTCAAACGCCATCGTCAAACATGCCCGTTCACCTATCGAGCACAAAAGGTAGACAGAGACAAAAATCATCAGAGAAAAGTGTTGCCTGACTGCCACAGATCAAAAAAACGACTTTGTACCTTTTGTAGCGGCTCGAGACCCTTAAGTAGAGCCTCGCTATCAATACCGGCCGACTCGGATACAGTGGTTTTGAGTTCGACGATGTGCCTGGCAAGCTCCTTCCACGAGCTGGTGGTGGAGCTGCCGGCCGCCGCCGCCTTAGAGACGCCGGCCGGTGCGTAGCCCAGCACAGCTAGAATGTCCTTGGTAGGTCCGGCGGTGGACATTTCGGGCACGATCTGCTTGGCCGCGGCGCAGAACTTCTTCTCGAAGCCGGCAAAGTCCACGGTGTCCTCGAGCAGGTACGACGCCAGCGGTGCGGCGTCGTCGGAACAGAACGCTAGCGAGTGGTCGAGCATCGTCGCCGACGACGACGACGACGACGTATTCAGGCCGTCGACCATCGCGTGGTCGAGCGTGACCAGGATTCGATCGACGTTGTCGGCGACCAGGTTGACCGTCCTCTGCAGCGACACGACGTCGCCGAATATCGACGCCAACGACAGCCGGCCGTCCTTAATCGCCACCTCACTGATGTGTCGGTTGAGAACCGTGACGAGAGACGACACCGCCCCGATCACGCCATCCACGTAGTCTCTCACGGAGCTCGTGTCTTCGACGACGACGACGCCGCTGCCGCCAACGCCGCCGCCGCCGCTGGCGCCGAACGTCATGATTGTGGTGGCACGCGTTTGCTTGACAAAATCGTGCACGAGCTGAACGACAGCTGCGATAAGCTCAGCCCGACCGGCGTCGTCTCGGCCGTGCCACGTGTGCGTGACGAACGACCTGATGGTGCCGTCGATCTTGCCGCGAAAATCGTACGGCGAAGCCTTGAACAGCGCGCGTAGGAACGCAGCACCGTTTCCGATCGCCTCCTGGGCCGATGTCGTATTGGCCCGCTGGTACGTCGACGTCACCCCGTCCACCGTCTTGTCAATGACTGCAGGCAGAACCTACCGGCGTACGACGTACATCAAAGGATACGCAGGCGTTACGGTTATGACACACACACATGCACACGCAGAGACGATTGCGCGAAACGCAACGAACCTAAAAATGTCCCTCCCGTACCTTTTACTTCATTGGGTGGTACTGCGTTGAGTTCACCTATGCACGTATATGCACTAGAGACCGCATCCGCGTGCGTGGCACCCGCCATCCACACAATAGCATTACACCCGCTAATTACGCATAGATAACAACAATGATTACGAGTAGAAAATACAGCAACAGATGGAAAGAAGATCTGCAACAAAACAGAGCAATGATCTGCAAACTAACCTGGCACGGACACCACCAATACCTCTGTCTAAAAGGAGAATGTTTCCAAATCAACGAATGTGTTTGTTAATATTGAGGTGAAATTGACATCGACCGATATCACGTAATGAAGTGTATAGAACTAAACTCATTTACAGCTGCTGTAATTGACTGTAACTTGAGCGGAACAACCCGTACATATTGTGAAAATCGACCAATAATGGTGAATAAACATCAACAAATAAAAATAAAGACACAAAACAAGACCAGCAACTACTGTAGCTGAACGAGCATAACCAATTTTATCGGGTAACGACTAAACGGCCACCAACAAGAGTGACAGTGACGAAAGCAAAACGGCTATTCGTTCTTGTACCTCTTTAAGTAGAACGCAGGCATAGTGCGACATGACGCGAGCCTCGCCCGAATGCACGATGAGATCGTCAAACACGTCCGGGTCGCAAACGTCCATTTCGACGTTCACCAGCGCGCCGTAGCGCCGCTCCAGAAGGACGCTGAGTTTCCTCGAATCGCTTAGTGTCAGAGCGGCCGCCTCGAATATCCGAGGTAGGTACGGAAACGTGTGCGACTTGGCAACCGCTTCGGCCTCAGCTCCGAGCCAGTGAGTCATGATGTTGAGCCAGTCTGCGTCGACTGCGAGACCGTGTGCCAGGTCTTCAACGCTGCCCGACACAGCGGCGAGTGCGTCGTGCACCCGGCCCTCAGACGATGATGCCGCCTGGATATCAGAAGCATATCGATCCGCAACACAATGCTAGTCTTAGCTATGTTTGAGACGACCACCCCAGACTCTCCAGGCTCTTTACACGAAAACGAATTGAAGACGACTCACGTCCAGCGAACAGTTGAATGCCGCCCCTTTTCGATATATAGCGCTAAACAAGTCTATCTTCCAGATTGGTCTCTCCGTTCTGTCAATGTTCCGCTCTGTGATGATAGATGATGATGATGATGAAATGACTCCAGACCCCGGAGTCAATCGACATGATTTATATGATTTATAGATAAAACAGATAAATCGAACTAATCAAGTAACTTATATTGATAGGTTCTCACTCGTTTGCATTATTCCAAACACTATCTGTACTTACGCATTTATTGCCAACGACAACGTTACGGCCACTTTCGATAGTCATACGAATTCAGTCAGGACGAATAGCGAGTTTTGGAGGAAAAAAGCGCCAACAAATAGAACTTTCCGATTGATTAATATATCCGTGTGTATAGGTTGCAGAAAAAAAGTTTCCGTTAAATCGGGACGATAACAATAAATAAATTGTACGAATGAACACCAACCTTAATTATAGTGTCCACGGCAGCGACAAACTCCTTGAGCTCGCTGTTCGTGTACACGGGCGCAGAGTCCTTTTGAAAGCTTTTCACCAGCGTATTGATGACGGTTTCGATATTCGAGAATAGGCGGGGAAAAATTGCCTGCCCCCAATCTTTCCAGACGCCGCGCAAGAACGCGATGTTGGTCTTGTCCGAAAGATTTCGTAGCACCTGCAACATGCACGACTAAACTTAACAACCATACATAGTCGTTTCGGACAACGTTCGTACTAAAGGCGCCTAATATCACATATAACGCATAACTGGATCCAAAAACGATGTGACGTTCCCTGTTTAGCGAAAAAATGCACTCTTCTAGTTTGAAGTAGACCAGCACTTACAGACAACAAAAGCTAGCCTAGAATTAAATTGAGATAACCAAAGATGACAAAGGAATTTAAAGAAAAAACAACTGAAATGTCGCTGGGATGAGTGTGCAGTGATTTATGGAGATTACGTTGAAAAAAGAGTAGAATGTTGCTACTTTTTACTTGACTCACCGAATGACCTTATATATATATATATATAAAGCTCAAAACAAAACCTGCTGGGTTTTATGCTGTTGTATACATACATACAGACAACAGCATAAAGCCCAGCAGACTTTTGAGGCGCAAAAATCCATAGTACAGTTTGGAAGTATAGTCACAATTTGTTTGCTCTGGTAGAGAAGTTGTACGTACATCGGCGGTATAGCGGACAACTTCGGACCATCGATTTTCGGATCCGAAGTTTAGGCGAACGGCAAGACGCACGAGATCAGTGAGTTCGGCCACCTGCGCGGCCATTTGCGTCTGGTCGAGCGCCTCGGCGACTCGCGAAATCATCTGGATGACCTCCTCAACATTCAGCACCTGCTGAAGACCTTCTCTAAGCTCCGCGCTAAATGGGCATATACTAGAGAGCTCACGGGCGACTCGGGGATCAGGAGATATGATAATATCTGCCGATGACAACAATAACAGCATACAAGTACAGGCCAAAGCGAATTACATTACAAGGTTTTCTTTTCACGTTAAAGCGATAGTCCAGTATAATGATCATTAGCTTCGATGAACTGCCGTAGTGACTGAAAATTATTTAAATATAGGATTATACATTAGTTTATTTTTAGTTAATTGTCTTCACTATGCTATGTATGTTACAACATAATTTACCAACATATAAAAAACAAAAAAACACCAGTTTTACCGACCGTTCTAATTGTGTTTTATAGCTTACTTCTTATAAGTGATTCATCACACGCAGCGTTCTTTGCAATTAGAGCGTAGACAAGTGAAGGTAGACTGAGTCTGGACGCAAGAAGCCCATCGACGACTTCAGCTGTCATTCCGGACTCTAGAACAACTGCCTTTGCCTCATCAACATCCGTTACGAGATTCTCCACAGGAATTCCTGTAACTATACATGATAAAGCCAAAAAATAATGAATATATATATATATATATGTTACTAAATGTTCTCTAGTGTGTATGCGCAACTTTGTGCACTGCTTATCATTGTGCATTAGAAGAACTACCTATGCTCTGAGCTCGTCAGGTTAAAACACGGATCTACATTATTTAACGTTTATCCTGCATTTTGCGTACATTTAGGATTGCATCGTTGACTCAGTAAATTTCACAAATTTTTCAGTTGTCCATTGTTGTGCATATCCCGGTACTCGGAGACCAACTTCAAGCTTATCAAAAACAACGAAATATGATAGCACACTAACCAAGCAGTTGTTTAACGCTGTCATGTGATAATAAGCTAGTGATAGTATCGAGGAGTAGCGCCGAGGTCGGTAGCTCCTTCGCGAGGCCCAATAGCTTCTCATTATGGAAGAGCGGAGACACGGCGCCGACCAGCGAATCAAGTCTGGAACGTACATTGCACTTAGCTTAACGGTAGTTAAAATCGTCTAAACGCTAATGTATGCGAAGTCTGGCTGTGTAGAATATATATATATATATATATATACAAGGGTAGACCGAAAAATTCTGATACATATTTTTTTATTTCATAAATAGTCTCGAAACGTAGTCCCTTTAAATTTATTTATATATGGGAAGAGGAAAAGTCACACGGAGGTTGCGGAAACATAGAAATCATTTTTTTATCAAATAATCTGATATCAGTAACAACGTGTGCGCCGTATTCCCTGTGTTTTGGAACACTGCTTGAGTATCAAAGGCAGTTTGTAGTATTTCTACCACTTTAGAACATATGACTTGGTTTTCAACACAGAACTTAATGCAGATTCTCGTTGCTTCTCCATTTTCGACCCCTTAAAATCGCCGAACCAAGTTTTCTTCACATCTTTAAACCAAACGAAATCGGATTTGTGTTTAGCTTATGAATGGGGCTTCTAAGTAGCACAAACCGGAAGATCTTGGTTGTTTTGGTCTGGCGGCAAACAAAAATATGCAACTTGCCGAACCGCTCTCGCATGCATGTGAGAAATATATAAATATATATATATATATATATATATATATATATAAAAGGAGACGCTTTATCATACCTTGAGCCAGGATAGGTCGGTATGTCTTCATATTGAGTCCGATTTAAACACTGGTTATCGATGTTACATATGAGACCTAGAAAATAACCGGAATTAAAAGTACTTAATATTTTGTATAACGACTAGCGCAAACACACGCTCGCTAACAATGTTTTGTCTATCTTCGTTTAACGACACAGGTTTTATTTCCTCTCTACTGCTCCCTTATATACATTAAGTTATTGACTGAATCGCCAAAGCAGTATTATTGTAACATGCATTTGGCTCTTTATGGCGACTTTAATCTTGTCACCATAAATCTATAATTTACCTTTTTGTGTCCCTGGTGTCGCGGAATTATATTACGAGTATAACTTTATAATTTGCCACCTTAGTATTATTAGTTACTTTAAAATATAGACTCCGAAACTTATCGACGTGGCTGGAAGGTTTTAGGTACTCACACTATGAAATTTCTCTGTTTTATGTCACAGCAGTACTCGCAGTCTTAACGAATAGGGCTACACATAGAGAGGGTAACGTTAAGCTTAGTCGCCTTTCTGATTATGAGATATCGACGTAATCTTTACAAATTTCAGAATATTTCTTGAGTCGATGCATCCATGAATCGAGAGTCGAGCTACAAACCGCGGGTTTTGGGTGTTTTCTATCTCCACCTTGATGGCTTCAAACATCGATTCGCGTGAATCGAAACTTGTTCATCTGTTATTTTTTTGATAACTGGGATGAATTGCAGGTCTAACTTTTTTTGAAAATTGGAAAAAATTGCATTGTCAGGTTGGGTGAATCACCTAAGTGCCTCACCGGCGTGAATTCAGATGCGGCTGCAGAAAAGTCGCAGTATTTTTCAGTCCGGGCGGGTTGGCACGCGTTATCAAAGCAGAGAAACGATGGACTAAAAGACGCGTTTGAACTCTTCCTGGCAGTGAAGCAGTGAAAACTTTTCAAGGCATTCTGCCGTACACCTAACAAGCGCTTGTCACTGTATCGCTTCCTTTCCGTTCGGTATTTGCCACAAGGTTAAGTTGGAGAAAAGGATGCTTCGCCTGCTGACCGTAGGCCGGTGCCGCGTCACGTTTGTGGGTGAACACGCTCCAACGTCTGACCATTGCAAGTTCACTTACGACTTGAGTAGAGAGTCACAAGCAGCCCGGGGATTTTTGGGAGGTAAGGCTGTGGTGGCACCGACATGGGTGTGCTCGCCATTTTCTCACACCGTTAGAGAGTCCGTGGGACTCTCTAACGTCCGTGAGAATATTCCAACTCGAATATTCCCGTACCCAAACATCAACGACATGGACACCATCGGCAGCGTTGTCGACTCGACAGTGGATTCGACTCAAACTCAATCTACACTACACACGGGAAACTTCGCAAACAGATCTCTGTGTATACATCGAGTATACACAGAGATCAGTTTGACTTAAGTTTCAGCTGCTTTACGCTCCTTTTGTGTCTATGTGCATCGCGGTCTGACAGCGTACCTGGCCTGCAGTGTGTGACGACTGTTTTATTCAATAGAGTTCGTTTGACTGAGTAAGAGAACCATTGCAACAACAACATTTCTGCGTCTCACGTCGGTTAGCTAAACTCAACGTATAGATACGTGAACAACGAGAATAGCAACGCAAACAAAGCATAGTAAGAAGAATGATGACATGAAAAAGTGCAGCACACCTGCGGCACCAACGGGTGATAGGCGGTGGTATTACAACACTACTACTACTACTACTACTACTTCATACCTTGTATTAACGGTAGACCACCGGCTGACGGCAAAGCGCGAGCATTGTAGTAACAGGCGTCCTGATGATTCGCAGGCAGCACTAATCGTAGACCCACGAGCAAGCCGAAAATGAGCACCGGCCATAACACCTCAAGGGCCAAAATAACCTAAACTCATAAGCAACCACAAAAGCAAGCAAAACTAATGATGTCAAGCCGAAAAATATGAATTAGGAACAGGCATCTAACTATAATCAGTATCACCATCAGTCGCACCGTCAAAAAGCAACCCACATTAAGTAGAATATATATATATATATATATATATATTAGGAAAAGAAAAATATGAATATGTGGTTGTTTTTTTGGTATTTCTTAGCTCCATCCTATCCGGAAGCATAAATTGAAACAGTAGAACACCTTAAGCTAAGCATGACAAGCTTGGGCCACATGGTAACACAGTTATAAGTGCGTGAAAATCTAAGGATGCTGAAGCAAACGTTTCGTTAACATTATATATTTATGTGTCGTTAAATCAACATATAGCTTTTATATTTTCATCATTATCTCTCTCTCTATATATATATATATATATATATATATATATATGGTCAGTTTAACAGTAATATCGCGTACCGGACGTCGCTTTCGCAGTAGCAAATTCTTCCAGACGACAAGCCGGAGTTGTTGGCCTGAGTCCGAAGTCATCCTGAACCGAATCAGGCTCCAAGTTTCTCGTTACCGATGTCGCATCACTGCGTCTGCAAGAAATGATAAGCAGTCACCATAATTACATTTAGCAACACATACAAAATATGTAATCATATTTACTACGTAGCCAAAAGGATACATAATCTACTATTCTAAAATGTCTTATTCCGCCAAGCAAAAACTTAAACTGCATTTACACAGATCACAGCGTTTTTTGACGCCTGTTACGCACTTTTCTCCAGCGTTTGACTTATATTAACCAACATTGCTTAAAATAAGCAAATTTATATTATGGTTATTATTATTGTTATTTGCCGAGCTTTGCAACACCATAATCAACCAATAAAGCGCCTATTACGTACTGAACAACCCGAAATATCTGTTACGTTAACGGCACTCAAGTCTTGCATTTTTCTCTCGTAGCTCAGCATAAAAATGAAGAGTAAACCCCTATTCGAACTTACTGTTGAGTTTCATTTGCAGCCAACGTTCACCACAAGCTTTTTTTAATGGATTGGCAGCATTCTTAACGCGGCTTTTTGATAAGCCCGCTAATGTGTCAAAGCCAACGGAGCTTTTTAATTATGCCTGGTAACTAGACAGTAAATCTGCCTAGAAACCTAAAAGCCTAGTAAAAAATCAGAATTTACGCGAAACCGCAGTTGTAATGCTAGCGGGCTCACATTTATGTGAATTATACGAGTGCTTTCTTCAAAAAATATATTATGCGTCTGTAGTGTAGTAGCTGCGTGACTCAAATGACAGGAAAATTGTTGTTTTTTCTGTATGGAAGTGTTGGAAACGCAAATCCATCAGCATCCAACAGCACCTAGTGTGGGACTTTTACTTACTAAAACTGTAATTCCTCTTCCCCATCGCCCCTCCGCCCAACCCCGTAGAGTTTGGAATTGTGTGGCACCACTTCGAGAAAAAAGAACTGTATTCTAATTTACGCATGCAGCCAGCGGTATCGATGAAGGCCTTCTAAAGGTTTTCTTTTTTGAAAGTTTGAATAACAACTTTACGAGCGTCAAACATGACCGTAAAGTAAATGCAGGCTATTTTGGCAAAGTTTGATGTCTTCTTTAGAATCTACTGGCATACTTTTACCTATTATTATTCTCTGTTACGCATTGCAAATAACGTGCGAATACTTTGCGGCCTCGATCCTGCACTTACAAATGCAATGCTACAACGGAAGTCAGAATTGTCGAACCCGGCGACACCCCCGTAGACGACAACTTCGACTAGCGCACTAGTTTCTTATACTAGGCCGCCACCTACACAATAAAAATCCTCCTGAGACGCCATGCCTACAGAAGATCGTGAGAAAGAAGCGTGGTGGTTATAAAAGGGAAAAAATAAATCCTGCGTTCGCTAAAGCACATCTACACGAGCAACGCGTAATTAACGAGTTATTATGCCGACACAATGTACATTTACTCATTCATTCTTCGCATGCACGCAGAATATATATATATATATATATATATATAGATATATATTTTCTTCCCCCAAGATGACATGAGGATGCATGCATTCAACGTCCGTGCCACAGGCCTTAAGGCCCACTGAGAGCGTCGATACATACTTTGTACTGAATGTATGGTAAATAAATAATATTTATATATATATATATATATATATATATATATATATATATATATATATATATATATATATATATATATATATATAGTCGCTAACAAATATGTCTCCGCAACAAGAACAAAAGTAGCAGCAACAACAACAATAATAGTAAAGAATTTAGTAAGAAAAAGTATGAATGTAAAATGCCTCTAAAAGTCTCGGTCGGCCGCTCTGCTTTTTCAAGTCTACTTCTACCTCCAGGTTCGTCACACAGCACCTCTACTCCCGCTACCTCCCCCCCCCCCACGGGGTCTTCCGCTTCAGTGACTCACGACGAATCAATGTGACTGCGATGGCATGATGACATGCGACCACTTTCACAATGACAATGTGACGACGGCACTCCAATGGCCGCAGCACTGGCATCTACTACAGCGCAGCTACATTATGGCACAATTAAAATAAACTAGCCACTTTAGGTGGCGCTGACGTCGGTGTCTCTGCGGCCTTGGCCGCTGAAACAATGGCTGAGCGCTAACACACCCCGTTGGTCGGAGTCGAGGCAAACAACTTCAGTCTTTTAATCTTCTTTCTTCTTCGTCGTCTTCTTCTGTAAGTCTTTTTTTTTACTTCTTCTGTTTCTTCTTCTCCTACTGTAGCGTCTGCTTTATATTCTTCTTCTTTTTCTTGAATGGCTGTTACCGGCCAACGAGCGCTTCTCGCGCACCGTCTGTCATTTTTCGCCATCGTCAGCATTTCTCATTCGAACTTCATGTTCGGACTTCCTCACCTCACCGCGTAATCTTGTCGTCGTCGCTGTTGTTGTTGTTGGTGTTGCTGTTATTGTTAACATCTTTGTCCGTCTGTTTCATTCATCGTTTGGCCATCACGTTAGTAGTGTTCGAGAGTGGCCAATGCTAGCCCTCCGCCCTCCGCGTTTCACACAATTGTTACGTTTGCATTGTTTTGTTGCCAGAGCATCATAATCATCATTGCCGACTATAATGATAACATTGATGCCAACGATGTCATCGTCGTCGTCGTCGTCGTCGTTGTTGTCGTCGTCGTCGTCGTCGTCGTTGTTGTTGTTGTTGTTGTTGTTGTTGTTGTTGTTGTTGTTGTTGTTGTTGTTGTTGTTGTTGTTGTTGTTGTTGTTGTTGTTGTTGTTGTTGTTGTTTTACTGTGGCGCGCATAATAACAATGATATGCACCTCATCTAGCACCCTAGAGGCATGGGTGCGCTGTCCGGTGCGCGTTCGTTGCTAGCGTTCGTTCCTGAATAGAAACACTGGAATGGTTATTTCACCGGCTCGCGGCGGTTGACGGCAGGTGGAACCGGGTAGGAGATGTCTGTTTTCTGCCTGCAAAACTGTCTGCTTGTGCGGTGTCTGTGTGAGGCGAGGTCTAGCGTCGAGACGGTCGCTTTTTCGCTCGACAAAGTCGAAAGTTTCATGATTGAAGTTTCGCTTGCTGCTAGATTTGACGTCGCTGTAGTAGTGGCAGCCGCAGCTGCAGCAACGGGTGAACGCCCGGCGATCCGTTTTCAGTTTACTTTTTAGTGGCAGTCTTTTTTTTATTTGAACGTTCTAACACTGTATTATTATCATTGCTCACATCCCAGATATTCGATCGCCAGCATAAGTTGAGACCACTTTAGCATTGTTCCTAGGACGGATGCGGCATTCATTACCTTCTTGAATGTCAACTGAGAGCGGCTGAAAGAGAAAGTCACCTGCCTTTCTTGCGCTGGTAAAGTTTTCGGGCTGACCCTCAGCCAAGATTTAACGTCCACGGAACTGTTTTTCACATTGCTTCATAGACGGACCTCCATAAATACAAATGTGCAACGGTGGGGCTCGAACCCGCGCACCTATGTGTCTCCTCCGGTTGCGAGGCGCAGACGAATGCATCCACCACGCCACCGGGCTCGACTTTCTTGCGCTGGTGGTAGAGGTTTCTTTATTAGTCGTTGACATAGCTTGTGAAGCAGCTGTAGAGTCAGTAAGCCGGTGTCCCATGGTGTCTCGAGCGCTATTGCGTTCACTTGATTGCAATTTGTTTCGTTCGGCGTGTATAGCCGCATAGCCAAGGCGAAGTGCCCCACGACCGGCAACTGAAGGTGTGAGAGAGAGAGACAGCCATAGTGGCGTCCCAAACGAGAGTACGGCCCGAAAACAGCTAACTGTAATGTTCCCTCTCGAAAGAAACGTTACGGTTAGTCCGTCTGGTCGGCGTTCGTTGATGGCCGCATGTCCAGACTTACGGTCCGCGTTGTACGCGCGGGACAGCCCGTGTCGTTCCAGGACCCTTGCGGGTTCTCGGCAGTTGCAGGTATATATATATATATATTTTTTTAAGATTTGCTGTAAGGTTATTGCCCGTGTACGGTTTTTTCATGTCATGGCTAATCTTAATCCACTCCGGCATTCACCTTGTCTAAATTGGAAACCATGCAAACCAATTTAAAAGGCGGCCGGTCTGGGTCTCGAACCCAGTCCTCCCGAATGCAAGGCAAAAGCTTTGCCACTACGCCATCTTGCTCGGTATTGTGTGTGCTCGGTATATTGTGTCTATGTACTATGGGGAGTCCGAGTTTAAGGCCCACAGAGATGCGCGTGGACTTACTATCAAATAAGGTGGCTAGCGCAGCAGAAGGTAAAGCGTGGAGCCTGTCCCCGCTCTAAATCGAGGAACAGCAATAGACCTAGCAATTGCATCGATTTCGTCCGCGCGTTGCCGCGATAAGGGACTGTAAGAGTTGCTTATAGCATCGTAGACCATTATTTCGGGAACGCTGAGTTCACTGGCGCTTAGCCGAAGTGATGACCAAGACAGTCAAAAGATTCAAACGACACCAATGCCTCCGTTTCATACGGGCATTAGGGCCTGGCTTTTGCTGCTGGAAGCTAAAAACCATTTTAAACAGTTATATTAGAATTCTCATATGGTGGTACGCCCTAATCCTACTCGCGTGAGTCAGGCCATCAATGAATTGCCAAGACAAGCATTACTACTCCGCACAGCAGTAGCTCTAGGACGCTCTTCAAACTCAGAGGAAAAACAAATCAGTATTGCCAGTATAAGCATTTGTTTTCCGTCATTCGGCGGGTCACGCCAGCCACGGTATAGATTCCTATCTTTGCCTGCGTTACTAAATCTTGCAACCGCTCGTCGTAATAAACTTGTCACTACCGTGGGCGTTATAATCATCATTATCATCGTCACTCCTAAAGGAATCCAACTGTGACGACTGGCAGATCCGGGCGGGATCTACTTTAGATAGATACACAACTGGAAGGTGTCTCAACTGGATCAGGAAGTGCCTCGCTGAGCCCAGTAGCAACATGTGAAGTCTGATAAGCAGAAAAAAGGAAATGAGGAAAAAAATCGGAGGCGGATAGAGGAAAGCAATGTTGTTTGTGACGCTAAACGGACACTTGTGTCTTGATTTTGTCACGCAGTTGAATTAAACTTTGTTGTTTTTATGACGACTGTACGCAGTGCCGGCAATTGATGCATAGCTTTTTGAACGACCGGTGTTACCAGCACCACGGTATCTCTACAACCAAGATAAAAACAGGCAAAATGCTGAACAAAAAAACACCGTTTGCGCCAGCTGACGCGCTTAGCAGTGCACATAGTTGACCGCTTAATATCGCTTTCTTAGAACAGGACCAACGACTGGCCACCGCTGGCAGCAGTAGCAACAACAACAACGACAACAACAATAAAAACAACAACAACAATAAAAACAACAACAACAACAACAAATGCGTCCCTGTAACGCACAACGACATTGTCGTGACGCGCCATAGACTCGGTGGTCCGCAGGCCTGACCACGAATGACTATGCGTTCTGCCCCCGCATCCGAGGTCGCTCCCAGCGACACTTGTTCGCCATTTGCCGACGAGGCGCCGCCGAAATGCGATAGGAAAATGAAGAAGGATATCGATTTGTAGCCGGCTTCTAGCATCTAGATAGCACGCATTCTTTCCTGCAGTCGCGTGATCAACCAGACCACAATGTTTCATTATTCTGCCTAGTTGTGTACAATACAGGCGTTCTGTTGTTCTCCATGTCGTATCATCATCATCATATTTCGCTGTCCGGCGTTCTCACACGCGTTTTTCTCAATTCATTTGATAGATTCATTATCCATCTTCTTCCTTCTCTGCGTTCCCCTGCAGACGATGTGTCGTCGATTATATTGTCTAATACGATAACACTACGAGCGTCTAAAAACAACGATGACACGCAATGCTGACCTCTTCCTCCACACACCACTCAACTCGCACAGCGCACGGGTTCAGCTAAGAACAGAGGCCCAAGAAACCAGAAGGTTCGGTTCGCCATTACTTCTAATACCACGAGACTACTGCCGGTCGGTGAATGCTACGATTCCTATCACAGAGTAGAAATAAACAAAATACTTAACCGCGGCTGGCAACTTATGTAAGTATCTGTATACCGTCAGCAACGGCAGCTTTAAGTCGGGCGAGCAAAATCAGTGAAAAGCCGTCAAACACAAACCCTGTTTTAACCTATCATGATTATCATTCATTTGTTTATATCTATATTGTTTGCTCATGATAGTATAGTATTGATACACATCCATCACCCAATGACTAGTCTTAAATACACGCAACGTTTATAGTCTCACGCCTGCTACAAGCTAGCTGCATTCATCACTTCTATATATATATATGGATGTATTTTGCTTTCATTATTTGCTGCGTTGATTTCGGGCTCTCTAGTAAGTATGACAACCGTGTTTACACATTCCGGTAGGGCAAACGATATGTGATGTGCGAGAAGATATACAATGACATACATTGACGGCAGTATACATACAGTGCTGGCTACTAATGGCTCAGCAAACTAAACAAACACACAAGATACAGACATACACACACGATATATATATATATATATATATATATATATATAAAAAAGAGATACTTAAACTCCTTCGCTGGCGGCGGGAGTGTAAGTATCCCTCTCGTTTGGTTTATATATATATATATATATATATATATATATATGAAACAAGATCGCAGTTATATATGCCATGCACAGACATGATCGTACCATTTTAACTCATAATTATTATTATATTAGGTACGTACTGGTGAGCAGTACTGCTATGAAACTATTCAGGCCGAGCCACATTGATCAATCCAAATAATACGTCTTTTTTTGCCTTGAGAATATCATTCAACAGACGCTTGGAGACTAATATTTCGGCTTCCGGACTATAGGATTGGTAACCTCGCGTTTGATTTCCGGCACTTGAACCATCAGTTAATACACAGCTGTCGCGGAGTGATGTCAAATTACGACGAGTCTCTGCACACACATCTATTGGCTATCAGAAAAGCTTTTTTGACAAATACATTTTAAAGTCATCTTACAATAATCTAACCCTAACACATTAGGGCCAACGCTATATATATATATATATATATATATATATATATATAACGGTCTGTCAATAGGTAACCTTTGCGAGTGCTGTGTCAAAAAAGCTTATTAGCATTGACCAGAAGACGTAAGTGAAGTAGTCGGTTTGGACCAGTAATCAGTATGGCAATATATTTATAGCATAGCTATCAATATATAGTTAGTGCTGTAAGATTATTGATCTTCTTGTCTAATGACTAAATGTGTACTACTATCATAAACTTTACTAAGTTAAGTTCGGACGCTGAACTGCCGGGTATAAGCATGACATGCTCGGAAACTTCGTAGAGGCTTCCAAGAAATCTGATCATGCCGTATGGAACCTTGGATCATATATATATATATATATATATGAATGCTTCCGCTTTTTAACCTCAAACATTTTGCGTTCAGTGAGAATCGCTTATCGTCGAAACATATGCATCAAGCTGAAACGCTACTGCCCGATTCGACTGTGCGATCAGTTACCGGCTGATATTTTTTCGAGCATCATCCGTTCTTTTGTGTACCTCCACGACTTTTCAAGGGTATTTCCTGATATGAAGCAAAGGCTACAACTTGCACTTTCCTTAATAGTTAACTATTCGTATTGTAGATAAAAACATTTGACACGGTAGGCAAGCGCCAGGTGAAGCGAAAGCGATACGTTGTCACAGAGCAACCATACCGGCGACAATTTCTGGATCTCCAAAATGGTGGATCGAGATCTTGATGATGCTGCTGCTTCTTCTGCTGTGATGATAATGATGATGCTGATGATGATGATGACGCTGATGATAATAACTTGTTGTGCTGATCTGATTGTGTCTGATCCGCTACGCATGAATCTGCTCCTAGCCCGAATCACCGGATATATATCACAGATATCATGGATCAATCAATGACTACTGTAGGCGAATCATCGACGATGATTGACAATGATGATGGACTCGGTTGAATCCGGCCACTTTTGCCTTGAGGCTCACCAACAAACAACACGTGAGACTCGGCGAACGATTCGGCGATGGCCAGAATCGCCTCGATTATCGTCGAATGCCAAACACGACGAACCACCACCACCACCGCGGACAACCACCCTCCCACCCTGTTACCACCAACACTGCGGGGTAACAGCTGTTTGTTTGCCCGCCGAAACAGCGACCTGGCGCCGACAGCCGGAGCCATGCGCCGCCCCCCCGTGCACGGAGGCGGCCAACGTGCACACCCACCACTGCACACAGTTGACGTGCGCTTTATGAGCGCGCACGTTAAAGTTCGCCTCTTTCCGCAGCAAGAAAATCAACTCGACCGCGGTGAATGAGTGAGTGAGTGATTGACTGCAGCAGACGCATAGCTCAAAATCGACCTTGCGAGTCCCGTCTAAGAAATGTATGTATGTAAAACATATTTCGTATATATATATAAATCATATACATATATTTTTCTATCTTTTTTTAATTTTACACATATTCGACGATAACCGACTCGACGGACGCATACGTCATTTAGCTGAATCTCACAGAACAATCTCGCTGTTCCCTATTTTCTCTCTATTCCGTCTACTCATTTGAATAAGATCATGCAAGCAACAGCTCAAGAGACGCAGCTGGTGCGAACTGCCCTTGCACGCTTTTCTACGTCAATATGAATGACACATCTGAGAGGCTAGCCGTTTAAATCTGCTAGCGCGCACATACGGGTTAAATTGATATGTACGTCTGATCAACTTAACGAAGTGTAACAAAGAACAGTAAACAAAGCTTACACACGTTCCAAAAAGCAATCTGCACCTCTGCACACGCGCGACTACTGGCTTAGTTTTGTTTTTTACTCTATAGAAGGGTTTGTATCGATGACCGTACAAAGATGCATAGTGTCAGTCAATATTGTGCGACGCAAACATTCCTTCTTCGAGATCTCCCAGTGTCTAGATAGATGACCAGTGGAAAGCGTAGCAGGTATGACGCCAAGCTATAGCAATAAAAAATTGCTAATGTAGAAGTAAACAATAGCATTTAGATATGAAGACGACCTCTGCAGACTGCAAGTCTATGTAACCCTCTTCTTCGACTATATATACAAACGAGCCTGCGAAAGGTAGAATATACTAAACATGTCTGCACTCTGAAATCTTGGGTCTAACGCCGCATCTGTCAAAGAGAGCGGACAAGGTCAATCTTTTGCGCTAGCCGCGTCTATAAAGCCCCACATCTTACCGTGTTATCTAATAGTACCGCATGTATCGCCACGCAGTCTGAGTTTAAAAAAAAACATATTATAACCTAGACAATCCTCTTATCGCAAAATCAAGCACAGCCCTACATAGAGTAGAGTATATTATTTGGTCAAAACGTAAGTCTGATTTGTGTCCTGTGACTAGCTTCTGTGAAAACGTATTTCACGGTCGCTTATGAAACAGCACAAGTTGGGCCTGACTAATAGTAGCTATATTTACATCAGTTACTGCTTATATAACAACCATTACTCACTGTTACTTGGACATTGTAGAGAGAGGGGGTGGAAGGGAACTCGTTACGTCAAAATAATCCTCAGTGGCAACAGGCACATGCATCTATATATATATATATATATATATATATATATATATATATATATATATATATATGTGTTTAGTTAATGGCAAAGTTCATTGTTTGCTCATTGGTAGTTTACTTAGTCATTTAGGGGACATAGAACTGCAAGTAAAATTTGGCCGGCCCGCTGTAAGGTCAGCTGTTTCGACAGCACAATAGGCCGAAGGTGGCTCCGAGACATACTCAACGGGGTCATTAAGTCATGCGCTTCTAGCACGCTCTTTTGCTAACGTCGAATGCGCGCAAACACATAACACACCATTTAATTCCTCGCCACTGATCAGAATCCTATACTAGAAAACGAAGCCTGTTGTGTCGATTATATATATATATATATATATATATATATATATATATATATATATATATACATATATATGTATATATATACTGATTCAAAACGTGTTTACTTGCGAAACTGCGTTACAAATGCCTGTCATTCTTGTTTAAGGGGTGTTCTTTATGCAACATAGATATAAATGTACATATAGAGGTGTGTGCGAACACGCAAGATATTCATATACAGCAAAAATAATTAGAATTCTGGCTAAAGTACCAGCCAGCAGCGCCATCGACTACAACCCAGAGAAGTTCGAGGGGAGCTACCGTGTGTCAATCTCCCTACCGAGGGCTTTGAGTCGATCGCCACTTGCCCCGACGGCAGCCGTCGAAGACCTGTTTAGATGACGCATCGAATCGCGATGTATGTATGCAGTACTACGACTTCTTCACTAGGACTGCTTCTGCTGCAACAATAAACAGGCAAACGACTTCACGATTAGAGACAATCGTGAATAATTTGTGCCTCATCTTCTCAATACTGCGCACTAAACATATATATATATATATATATATATATACGACCCGTATTGTTGTACACTGCTCTGTCATTGATCTCGTGCCATATATATATATATATATATAGTTTATATATATATATATATATATATATATATATATATATATATATATATATATACATAAGCAACGCAACCATGGTAGAATTGACGTTATGCGTTCTGTCGCGTAGCGTCCCACCGAAGCTCCCGGCCTCTTTAGGCGCAAAGTGGAGAAATGGAATGGATCGTCTTATCTCTAGTGTACCAACAAGCTAGACGCAGACAGGACACTGCTAAATAGCTAACTAGATGACAACTTAAGAAACTTACTAAATGGCTAACCATTTTCTTACTTACTATCAGGTAAGTCTGCTGTAAATAACCATGGTGGAACGTTAAGGTTAGACGATGCTCTTTGTACTAACTCTATACTAGCGATGACATATTGACGGCTAAGCTATTTGCACGGTTTTCGTTCCGACCCGATTCATGTGTTGTTGGTGCGTTGGTGGTGATATCTATGCTGTCATCGATACTTGCCATTGATCTTTGTGTTGCTATTATGATTGCTGACTGTCCAGATATTGTTATTGTTGTTGCTGGCGCTGTCATTGCTTCTGTTGTTGGTATGCTTGCTATTGTTGTTTTTTGTTGTTGTTGTAAATATGTTCCCATTTCATTCGATATAATATTATCTTTACTAACGACTTTGGTCATAGGTTTGCTGTTGTCGTTGCTTTCGTAGCTATATCTGTTATTCCTACTACACTCGGTTGTTGGCAAAACTCTTTCTTACCATCATCGTAATTGTTGCGTTAGTTGTGATTAATCTAGTTCTTGTGACTGCTTCCATTGGTGTCGTACAAACGTGCTATCGTTCCAATTTCCTACAAGGAGAAAACCCTGGCATATTCATACTTTTTTTCTTATATCTAACTGCTACCTATAGTAGTATATTCGTGTTATAACCATATATAAGAGGATATCCGCTACTCGTTGTGGAGAAAGAATCGAAGAACCCCCTCAACTCATCATAGCTCGAGTGCCGTAGGCTCCAGACAGCGCTCCGCAGCGCAGTCCAGACAACGATTGCGCCGACAGGCGGAATCCTTAGTTTTGCTTTTTTCTTAGTTTTGCTTTTTACTCAAATGGCGAGACCGTTATTCAGAGTGGTCTTTTCCACACCGCCGCCACAAAGGTCACTGCCGTTCAGCACGAGTGCCTGCAGCTTGAGTTGAGGTGACATGACATACTTCTGTGCGCAACCAATACAACGATGAAAACGACGACAGCGACGACGACGACGCTTCAAAACTCTCAGACAGCCGTTAGCGATAGCGATAGCCTAACTATAGCTAACAAGAGTAACTAACTCACAGACGGCGTTCATAGTGAGCTCGGTAATCGCAGCGCAATCACAATTACCTTGCTTCTCCATAGCATCGTTCCGACAACCAATAGTAGAAAGGCTATGTGAATGAATGAATGAATGGACGATGCGGTGCGCATTTCGCTTCGAGAACAAGCAGCTCAGCTTGGCTCTAGTCGACGCGCATCTCACCGCGTTTCATCGTGTCGGATCGCTGTCAAAATGGGTTGGAAATCTTAACAGCATATCGGCGTCAACAACAATGACAACAACAACAACAACACCACCAACAACAATGACAACAGCAACAATAACATCTCGACAACGGTAACCACAATGAGCACAAATACGCCGACGACCCCTTCAGGGAGAGGGAGAGTAGGGGGAGAACGGGGGTGACGCATGGGACGAGAATAGGGGGAGAGACGGGGGAATACGGGGAACAATCTTGCCTCTCTTTTGCTATCTTTCTCGATGTGAATCAACAGAGTTAACAAACGAGGGAGAAAACGCAACGTGTGCAACGTGCGTCTCATATCTGTGGGGGCCCAACATGGCTGGCATTTGCCGGAGAAAAAAAGGTATCCCCCGGCCGTCCGCCCGCAACCGACCCACACACAGCCCGTGGCAAGCAGGCAGGAATTGGTCGCTCCAGGGAAAATCCATCCATGGCGAAGCTGGCCTGTTACTTCTGCATGGCAACGGGCGCTTCTGTTCGCGCCGCCACCCGTTCTTCCGTTGTTGTTGTCATTCTTGTTGTTGTTGTTGTTGTTGCTGTTGTTGTCATTCTTGTTGCTGCTGTTGTCATTCTTGTTGTAGTTGTTGTTGCTGTTGTTGTGAGTGACTGTTGATGCTGGTCTTGATGAAGAAGCTGCTGCTGCTGATTCTGCAGCACGGTGATTGCGCTACACGATAATGACTCCACGACTCGACTAAGCGGCCAGATGAAAGCCGCCCCCGGCAGCAGCGGCGGCGGCGGCGACAACGGGTGTCGTGGGGAAAAAACGGGGAGCCGGCGGGGGTAACGAGGGAACCGGGGGTGGGCGGGGGGGGGGGGGGGTAAATGTTTTGCCGCTACTGCGTTCGTGTTCGTCGGCGTAAATATTCACGATAATTTCGCACAAATATCATTCGTAGTCGTCGATCGGACGCACTGCTAACGACATTAGTTCAGATGGCCCAACGCCATACTGCTGCTCTGCGTTGGTTGGCACTTTTTTGCGAGACTATTATGTTTGTGCCTCTTTTTCTCTCTTTCGATATATAAATATATATGTATATATATAAATCCAATCAACCCCAGAAGCACACTCAAAACACCATAACTTATATATATATATATATATATATATATATACTTACTTATATATATATATACTTATATATTGTATATATATATCTATATATCTATATATAAACCGTATCGAGTCCCACACTACTGTGGCATTAACAACGACGCCCGGTGTGCATAATGCACTTTACCAGTTGCGTCTAGCAAAAAATATTTACCGTACCGTTTTCGTTTGCAACTCTACTTATGAGGTGAAACAAGTTGCCAACATTTCTTTGCGTACGGTGTCGCAGTTTGAGTTACGGATACTGTTGCAACTCTAGGGGCCGAATCACATCCGTTTATCGGTTCAGTTGTACGTGGCACGCGCTTTTGTACGAGTTTGGACGCGCGGATTCTAAAGAACGCGTCGGGTGTTGTCATTAGAACGTATGACAAACGCGTCACGACTGCCTATGTCTGCACGGCCACGAAAAATTGTTGACACGTGCTCGGCTATGACAAATTGCTGAGACTGCCATCGTTACGTGACCAACTAGGCGTGTAAGTTCAAGCCAGCTTCTCTCGATATGCCTAACGCATGCATATATATGTATATATATATATATATATATATTTAGGCGAGCACTGCCGAGTGTGCAAACGTATAATTGATTAATAAATCATCACAATATTTTCTATATATATATATATATATATATATATATATATATATAAATGTATATATATATCTGCACACATATATAGGCTTCTGAGTAAAAGAATCATGAAAACACATAAACTGTATATATGTCCTTTGAAGGCTGTCGCTGTGAGTCATAGGCTGCTATTTCGTTGCTCGACACTGACCAGCTCTTGCAACACACATGATACAGAGTTGCAGGGAACACTGGATTTTGCAGAGAAACAACGCCCTCCATATATATATACCGTTCATAGTATTGTACGCATAGATTTATACGCATATAACCGGTCACCGGCTGGCTGCCGGCATTTTTCGTCATCGACGTCGCGTTCCATTAGTTCCGTTTGTCAGTCGTCATCAGGGTAGGTAACTCGTCATCCATCCACTGGCGCGCGTTTACATCTTTACTCAAAGGGACTGGACTTGAACAACAACAACAACAACAACAGCAGCAACAGCAACAACAACAAGAACAACAACAACAGCAACAGCAGCAGCAACAACAACAACAACAACAACAACAGCAGCAACAACAAGTTCGCGGCGTTTGCTCGCTTCGGTCGTACCGACAAGATTGTCGTAGTACCTTCGGCTATCGTTGTGTTGTGCACAGAGATGCTGCTGATGCTGGGCGAAAAAAAATAAACGTTAGCAAGTGTTCTTCTAGCAAGTTCCTTCCTAGATCGAAAGTTTCTATAAAAAAATTCAACTTCTGTGTAGTTGTCGTGTCAATGGCCCGGCATCAACTTGGCTTGACGGCCGACGTGACTGTGACGACGACAACAACGGCAACGCTGATCGGCAACGACAACAACGACAACAACAACAACAACAAATAATAATGATGATTGCGATGCTGCTGCTGATGATGATGATGATATGATGACGACAATAAGGGCTGCGACTGCAAAGCGAGCCGCGGCCACGGACACGTCGTGCCTAAGTTTGTAGTAGACGATGACGACGGCGACGATGAATCACAATCATCATCACCGTCATCATCATCATCATCACCATCACCATCATCACCATCATCATCCTCATCATCATCATCATAGCAGCCGACGTCTTTGCCAGCCATTGTCGTCTTCGTCGTTGGTTCATCCATCCGTCCGTCCGTCTGTTCGTCCGCCGTCGCCGTCGTCGTCGTCAAGCCAAAATCATGCGAGTCGTTGCAGCAGCAGACGAAGCAGAAGAAGAAGCTGGCGTTGTAGTAGTAGTGAGTTCCGTCCGCCGCCGGTGAAGTGTTTTGGACCGACGGACAGACAGACAGATTGACTTACCGGCCGACCAATATCGGCTTGTCCAGCCGTTTTGTTGTGACGTCGTCTTCTCCAGCCCTGTTCCGTCACAACGGCAGCGGCGTCACCAGCGGCAGGAGAAGCAACCACAACAACAACAACAACAACAACAGCAGTAGCAGCAACAACAACAACAACAACAGCAGTAGCAGCAGCAACAACAACAACAACAGCGGTGGCGGCGGCCGCGGCGAAAGATCTTTCGTCAAGCATCGTCTGCATTGGACTGATTGCACGCCTGCTAGCCGCCTGCAGATGCCGGTACGCACCGGTATAGCGGGACGGATGCGCGCACGTGCTCTCTTGGTTCATAGAGAACACCGTGACCACATGGATCAATCGCTCGTCGTAATCATCATCATCATCAGAAGAAGAAGAAGAAAAAATCATCGTCATCATAATAATAAGGAGAAGAATAAATCATCATCATCATCATCATCAGAAGCAGCCCGGCAATAATCGTCGTCGTCGTCGTCGTTGTTGTCGTCAATTCGGCGCCGCGATCAAAACACAGCCGGACCGGCAGCCGTCGTCGACGCTGCGGTCCTTGCTGCAGCTGCTGTTACAAAAAAAAAAGCAGATGATGATGATCATGATGATGATGATGATAATAGGTCGCCGATGCCGCCGCCGCCAACAAGAACAACAACAACAATGTCAGCAACACAACAACAACAACAATGACAGCATTACAACAACAACAATGACAGCAACACAACAACAACAATGACAGCAACACAACAACAACAACAACAACAACAACAATGACAGCATTACAACAACAACAATGACAGCAACACAACAACAACAATGACAGCAACACAACAACAACAATGACAGCAACACAACAACAACAATGACAGCAACACAACAACAACAACATCAATGTCAGCAACACAACAACAACAACAACAAACACAACGATGTCAGCAAGACAACAACAGCAACAACCACAAAAACAATGATGATGATAGAAACGACAACAACAACAACAAAACCGCAACAACGACGAAATCGACGAAAGCCCGCTGAAACGCCAATTTGCCGGTGCAACAGTGTTTCACATTCACTCCCTGCTCCCCCTCTCTATCTTTCTTTCCTTCCTCTCGCCCACTCTCTCTCTCTCCTCTTTCTATCAGTCGGTCAATCGATTGATTTGACTCACTCACTCTCTCGCTCGTGAGTAGTAGTAACCATGATGAGTCAGTGCGCTCTCGCGCCTGACACGATTTTAACCGCATGACACGACTGCATTTACTGTTGTCACAATTGCCACTACTGCTATTACTGCTACTACAACTACGACTACTCCGACTACGAACTACTGTAACCACTAAGGTTACTACTGACTACTCGGCCAGCACTAACCACTTCAACTGCCAAACAAGATTGATATAGGATTCAGCACTATCTCTTCGTTCGTGGAGTTGAGGAGAAGGAAGCCAAGGAGAAGAAGAAAATCAAATGAAAAGGAACAAGAGCTATATATATATATATATATATATATATATATATATATATATATATATATAGACATAGATTTTCCTTCCTGTATTCGTTGTTTTCGATCGCCATGGGTGATGTTAATGAAGCCGATCGCACAGTAAGAAGATGCTCTGCTGGTGATGTTGACCATACTACCGATGATGATGGTGATGATGATAAACATATTAATACAAATGTTTTTGAACCAGGGATTATTATTGTTATTATTCTTAAAACATAATAATGAAATAACGATGGCGTTGACTTGATTGCTTAACTAATTAACTAACAATAATCACCAACATCATTAATAAACGAAGCAGACCGCTAAGTATCGAACGATCGAATTAGCTGACTGGGCAATAGGGCCACATCGTGCGGCTTCATCACCGCAACGAGCGAATCCGCGCTCTAATTAAGACCGGCAGACTTTCCAGGCCAGACTTTACTCAGCCTCTCTCTCTCTCTCTCTCTCTCTCTATATATATATATATATATATATATATATATATATATATATATACATATATATATGTATATACATCTATATAGAGCCACATTTCGATAAGTTTCTCCCTCTCCTAGCCAGCATCGTTGATTTAGCTTAAGCTGTCGCCGAAGGCGCTCGTCGTGTCGGTTCCAAGAACACCAGCAACAACAACAGCAACAAAAACAACAACGACAATAACAGCCGCCAACAACAACGGGATTTTCGTTACGCTTGAATTTTTCGCTGCTAGACGACGCCACCCGACGTAGGCTTAGCCATGTTTTTTCGTCACGCCACCAAGAGCAACCGAGAGGAGCAGGTAGCCAATGTAGCAACAATATCTGCAGCATCAACAATAACAGCAGCAGCAGCAACAAAAACAACATCAACAATAACAGCAGCAGAAGCAACAAAAACAACAGCAACAATAACAACGGCAGCAGCAACAACACCAACAGAGCTTTAGCAAGCGCTGCCAGCGTCATATATTGTCGACATGGGTCCCACTAAGTTCCATTTTGTCCGCTTACACTGCTTGATCCGACCATCCGGCCGACACATACCGGTAGCACACGTAAGCATTGACGGTTTACAGTATGTGTAGTCGATGTGCAGACGCCGAAACATGGAACTATGTAGATATTGCTACAAAAAAAATCAACTAAAAACACAGACTATGTGGTGTGGTGTGGTGCCGGCTTAAAAGCCATCTTCCCTACACCGACCGCTTACTGCTGCTTCTGCTGCTGATATTCCGGTGTGCTCTTCGGATTGATTTCTTCATCTATTTGTATTCTATTCTTTTGGTGACTAAGTCCTGTATGTATAAAGTAGGTGTTTGTTATTATTATCATTATTATTATTATTATTAGTTTAACACGGGCAATCTCCTTAAACATGTATTTAATAGGTGTATCGTTGACGTCGAAGCCGGTGGTGCCGTGGTGCACTCGCGTGCCCCTCGAGACCGGAAGAGACACATAGGTGCTAGGATTCGATCTCCGCTGTTGCACATCGGTATTTATGGGGGGGGGGGGGGGGACGTAAGACGAACCCCCCCCCGTTCGTCTTACGAAACAATGTATGTGAAAGCAAACCCGTGGACGTTACCCGTGTAACGGGCTAAGAATCATTCCGGAAGAACCAGGTGTATCGTTGTCGTGTTTGGAGTGGTTGTGACGGGTGTGAGCCTGCTTGTCGCTTCGCTGCTTAGCCTCTGGTAGAAGCTAGACAAACTAGGCTGAAGCAAACAGCGCACTTCATATAAGCGTATAACGGCAATGTTTATTTTCATGCTGCTTGTCGAACCGCGTCTAAGCATGGTTTTCTTCGCTTTGACTGGCACTGCGTTCCTTTTTTGATTATGCTGCTGCTGCTTGGTTGTTGTTATTCGTGTTCCGTTTGCTTTAGACGTCCATTTTAAAGTCCGACACACGGGCAATTTTACGGAGAATCTTCGCAGCAGCAACAGCAGTAAGATGCACACCAAAAATAGATGCAGCGCTGATAAATGCAACTTCACAGAATTTCTATATATATATATATATATATATATATATATATATATATATATATATATAAATATATGTTCCATAGCTTCTCCATAAAGCAACTCGTTTTCTCGCGACCACACGTTATTTGGAGTCCTGGCCGACTAGCGACATCGGTATAACAAAAAATTGTAATTTTACTGTCAATCCTAAACATGACATTTCTGTTCCTCCCTCCATTCTAATGGAAGGAAAATGCTTATTTTAACCAACTTTGCAATACCATCACGTCTAGTCAAAGTGAATTTGAACGCCCTGTATACGTACAAATGTATATATTCATATATTTACCGAGAATTTAAGCGTTGTAAAATGCAGCTATGTGAATAAGCTACGCTCGAAATGAAAATGTTTTTTTTTTTTAAATATATATAATAGTAAACGCATGTTTCCGATCTTGCAAAATCAGTCTGTTATTGCGTTTTCTTTCACGACTTACTACTGGAGTTCGGCCCAACTGTGTGTGGATGGTGTTTACAATGGTAGTGCACAATAGCTGCGGCTACGGTGGACAGCGTCTATTTCGCGGACCGGGGGTTTGTGGCGGCCGCACAAGAGAAACCCAGGAAGGGTAAGCCCATTTCTTCGTACCCGGCTACCGCGCTGGTTCACGACGACTGCGAATGAAAGAATGCATGAATGAAAACCAGCGGCTACCAGAAAAGGCTAAACGAATCCTCGTTCGCCGGTCCGCAGCGCCAGTGGCAGGAGTTGGCACTGTTTTGGCACCGGATTTGCGTGTAGCTGCGTGTATGTGTGCTGTTAACTACCTGGACGAGTCATAAATAATTACGTACTAATTGAATATGAATTTTCATTCGTAGCATTTATGGCGGCTATGGTAAGCGCGGGCCGATGAGCCGATGATGAAACGGAATGCATGCGTAGCCATGGCATGGCGGCGCGTGCAGTCGGGTGCAGTACGGACTGGGTGCCAATCAACCCGCAAGCAAGAACGTTTGCATCACCAACGCCTTCCTGGCGTTGGTTTTACAACGGTGTCGGTGGGATGCTTCGCATGCACCAAGCACTTCCGTCCGCGTCGTGGACAATCCAGTTCCTAGCGCCGGTACTCATGTTGTTCAGAAAAAAAGTGCTCTTTGTTCGTCTCTGTGAGAAGAGCTAAGGCATTAAAACGGTTCATCATGCTGTTTTCGTTTAGCCTACACACGGCATCCAGACATCGCCACGCTTCTTGTAGCCGCAATTCGTTAAACTTTCTGTTCGTGACAGCAGAAATATTTGCTGACAGTGAAAAAAACATAGTCTTCTGTTACTCGTAGAAAGAAGCAATACCGTCGAATTAAGAGATTCAATAGCAATTGAATCGTTCAATAGCAACTGATTCGCTAAACAACAGACCGCATCATAATGGCAGATGACCCTTGTAGACAATGCAAGCTCGCTCTTGCCAGGATCCGCTAAAAAAAGTGAAGCTCATTGACCGACAGAACTTGCTAATTGACACAAGTTATATTTAGTAACATATTGTCAGTATGTGTTTGAGTATATATATGTATGTATATAAACATGTTTTAAGTTGGCTAAGCAAACCTAGTAGCATTAACGAGCATAGGCGGCCAAGCCCCATCCCCGCAAGAGCAGCAAAAATAGAAGCAAAATTGCGCATTTATGTACAGATGTCGCATTCGATACCGAGGCCACAACCAAGGCTCATGGTGCATAAGTTATAAATGAATTATAGAGGCTCTGCTGTCTAAATCCCGCTAAGGTACATCGTGGATCAAAACCCACAGACTACGTTCTGAGCCGGAACTAGATCCCACCTACGTGAACTCAGTAACAATGGGATACGTCACATTCGTATGCAATGACGGTCATTTCATGGACTAATAGAATGTCAGACTAAATACCTTTTTTTTAAATATTGTATACGTGTGCATGTCACAACCAGTAGGTAGGTCAGGTAAATCTCGTACACCTGCTTTGACTGGTCTTCGCTGTTACTGAATGGCTATATATATATATATATATATATATATATATATATATATATATATATATATATATATATATATATATATATATATATATATATATATATATATATATATATATATAAGCACAATGAATGCTATAGATAATTTGCCAGACTTACATCGTACAAATTACACCCTAGAAAATGTTTTGGAATTTTCTTGACAATTCTTTGGTTGTCGAAACAATACCAGTAGTCAGAGCAACAACACGAGAAGCCCTAACAACAGCATCAACAATGTTTCGATCGCAAAGGTCAGTAGTTTACAAATAGACCTGTTGCTTCGGTTGAAGCTGTGGCGGGAGACACTGCGGCGTAGAGCTTTTTCCGTTGGTCGACCAACGTTAATGCAAGCACTACTTACTCCCTTACTCCCTTAACGGCACATCACAGTGAACACCAAAGATGAGACCCTCCGTTCTGACTTTCAAGCGAGAACCATAGCAGCAGCACCACCATCATTATCCACATCTGTAGGAATCCAACCACCAACCCCACCCTATCCCCCCAAATGGTAAAGTAACGTCTTCGGGCTGACCTCAGCCAAGATTTAACGTCCCCGGGACTGCTTTTTGCATTGCTTCATAGACGGAGCCCCATAAATACAAATGTGCAACGGTGGGGCTCGAACCCGCGCACCTATGTGTCTCCTCCTCCCGTCGCGAGGCGCCGGCGAATGCACCCACCACGCCACCGGGCTCGACATTCCCCCCAATGGTACTACTACTACTACGACCGGCACAACGACAAGGACTTCTACCGGTGACGAAACTTTCACTCACTTTGCGCTCTTCCGTTCCGCAGCCACCCACTATAAAGTTTTCGATAGAGACGAGCAAAGCCGAAGGTGTCGGCTTGAGAATGAGCAGTTTTATCACTCACATCACCCACAATAAAGGCGCCTTTACATGGTCGTGCCGCCGACCATCGCCACTAACGTCGCCATGACGATTGTCGTCAGCAAAAGGCCAAGAAGAAGCGAAATGTCGAAGGCGTCACGTAAAGATCACGTATTTCTGACAGCTCTGTGCCACTCGTGTTTCTCCTTAAAATCCTCTTGCGTTGCGTCTGTGTGATCCTCGACGAACCTGTCCTGAACGACACCGTCCTGTAAGCATCTGCACACACTGTAACCTCGCCCCCTGTACAAGCACTCGCAGCACCAGCTTCCTGCCTTTTTTCTGACTGTTTTTTTCCTTCCTCAGAACTGCTATCGCACTGTAATGGGCAACACAAATTGTTCAAATAACTATAATCACCATATTCAGAATCGACTATATCAAACGGCGGATAGATAATATCACTCCGCGGCAGTTGATCTTGCAGTAGACAAGGTAGGTGGGTATCCGTTCGAGACAGCAGCAGCCAGCGAAACACCAGGACTCACCACGCCAGAAAAGTGAGTCGTCTTCTTCGAAAAGTTCTGCCTCCCTCTCGCCTAGCCACGTAGGTTTTCTACACACGTTGCTAGTTGTGTATAGGGACGAGTTCGGCCGACAACTGACAGGCCACCCTTCATCTGCATCATTTGTCTGTGAGAGTGGTGTAATGACATGGCGTGACTCGTGCATATACGGCGTATTGTTGCGTGTCGCCGCCGCAGCACATGCATCACATGTATCAACTGTCTACATCTACCATCAAGCTGCTGTCATGATGATGGTGATGATGATGATGATGATGATAATGATGATGGTGATGCTGATGATGGCGACGAAGGCAGCAGCAGCAATTCCTCATCGCTTCGGTCGTCGTCAACGGCCGGATACTCGATCAACGAAACGGGCGTGTTCCTCTTCGCGCGCTCACCTCTCCGGGTGCCGGCTGCCGGGTGCCGGTGGTGACGGCGCCGCCCTGGCCCTCGCCTCGCCCTCGACTCGCCTAACCTGGGCCTCGCCCAGCGTCATCTCGACGTGAGCCGGCGGGTGAGCGGGCAGGATTGTGGGTAGACTTCGAGCGGTAACCCGCGACAGTTGCCCACCCACAAGGCAACCGGCTGCAGGCTACGAGGGGGCCTGCTTTTGCTAGCCTTGCTGCGGCAGGGCCACCGGCCGCCGGTCAGATCCTCGACGTTGACCCTTGCCACGCAAGTTCGCTGCTGCTGCTGCTACCGCGGCTGCTACGGGCCACGTTGGCTGACGCACCGTTCTTAACACCCTCTCTCTCCTCCACATTGTGTTGTGTCTACTACTACTACAACAACAACAACAACAACAACAACAACAACAACTACTACTACTACTACTACTACTGCAGCAACAACAACAATAATAATAACAACACCGTCGCTGACGTCACTCGTTGAAACACACCCAGCGCTGTACGCGCGAAATATATAGCGTCTCTGCGTTTTTGCCCCTGCGTGCGCGCTGACTGACTGACGCTGGGTGAGCTTCGAGAAGCCGTTCGAGAAGCTCCTCAACACGCGCGAGAGGAGGAGGAGGAGCTTTTGTTCCGTTCCGAGTTGTCCTCGGATACGGCATGACTCAGCTTAACGGTACACCGGTCGGCGCATAGCCGCTATGATGACAACGTGTTAGGTAGGTGGGTGGGTCGGTGTCTGCGAACGTATGCCCGTATCTGCTTGCTAGAACGCTAAGATTCGAAAGTTTCTTTCTTTTCTGTGCTCACGAGGGCAAAATAGAGAGATAGAGAGAGTGCGCCTACAGTGAATAGAATGGCTGTAGTAGTGTTGGTGGTGACGTGTTCTTTTATCGCTATACTTCTTACTGACTAACCACCGTCAGAGGAGAAAGGGTGTAGATACAAGGATTGAAAAATATGACGCCCTTTGCCTGCACAAGAATATATATATTTATATATATATATATATATATATATATATATATATATATATATATATATCGGTAAGGCACTGTTATATATATATATACATCAGTAAAGCACAGACGCTGCCCGAGTATTAGCAATAAACATATAGAGTGCAGTACTTGTAGGTATATTACTACCAGCTATCGTTTTTTTTCTGACAAAATGTGCAGAATAACACTTTCTATAACAACCATAAACCGTCACTATCTCTCCTTCGATCTCTATCTCTCTTTCTTCTCCTATAATATATATATATATATATATATATATATATATATATATACGTAAACCTTAATTTTAAGATCTATTTTTAAAGCTCTTTTCGAAAGGTAATGTGTCGTACCGCGATCGAACCCACAACCGCTGGTGCCAGAGTTGTAGATTAGCGTGTCCACTACGTCTCGTTGACATATATATATATATATATATATATCTACTTGCTACAAGAAAGGTCTTAAAAAGTTGACTTGACGGTGAGTCAGATGCTGAGTCGTCTCCTCGATAGTCTCTCGACAGCGGCGGATTGTACAGCGTTATGGCAGTGGCGGATAAATTGTATATCTGTCAGGCGGCCACAACGACGAATACACGGAAGAGAAGGCGGGGGAGGCGGGGATAGCGAAAGAGACTTGCGGGGGCATCGCTCTCTATATTCTCTATATCTCTCTCTCAGTGTCCCGATGGCAAAACTCGGCAGCAGAGTGCGCGAACCGAAAGGGAAAAATAGAGAGAGAGAAATAGGGAAGCCTCGTGGAGCAAGCCTCGTGGTGTTGAGTCAGAACGTCCAGTCCTCTACGAAACCTACGCTTTTTCTGCTCAGCTGCTCGGGACACTCGAACTGACTCGTCCGCAGAGGGAAAACCCCAACTCTGGTTGGCACATTATCTTCTATGCCTTCTATCACTAGCCTGCACGCTATCTATCTGCCAACCTGCCTCTCTCAGTCTGCCTGTATGTCTGTCTGTCTGTCTGCCTCTGTATTATGAATGATGCTCTTTCGCTCGTTTGAGAACCTACTACAATGAACGAACGCGTGCAGAAGGTTGCACGGCGCCGAACTCCGGCCCACATCGGTGAACGTAGAACGGGTGTCAACCTCCGGCGGCGGCAATGATCGAAGAAGCTCCTACTGATTGCTGCCGCGTGCAGCGATGTGGCTACTACAAGTAATGAAAAATTATACTTTTCATTGCTTGTAGTAGCTGTATATAATTATAATAATATTCAATAGATCACTACTGAATGACTACGAATATGACGTGAAATTTCACACACGCGCTGCACACCTCTTAACGTTGATTACGTTTATTCCATAAACTTAAATTATATTATAACTTACACTTATATTATTGCACACACACACATTATATTTTAACTAAAATTGACAAAGGGAAAGACGCTGCTTACATCGACTGTTTTTCTAACAAAAACAAAGTCAATAAAATCAGTGCAGAACATTGCAGTGATTGTTTGAGACACAATAGAACGAAAAACTACGAGACAAGTGACCCGCATCTGCCGCACTCATCTTAACGAATATTAAACCGGGAACAGTCAGGCACAGTGTTCTTTTTATGTTCAATTTTCCGATTTGCAGTGACTAGACTAAACTGAATGCTAACGATGATAGTAATGAGACAACGGTTATTATGAAAAGCGGAAAAAGAGCGCTTTATCGGAAAATGTTTATTCTCGATTAAATAAAGTACATCAGGGTAAATCTATATATATATATATATATGAGCGATGTGGTGCTTTGGTGGTTACGCACGAAGTTCAGCTAGCGCTGATGTTAAAATCCAACAACCATGACATAGTTCTGACAAAGCTACTGTTACCCCGCTAAATTGAAGCACGTAGTTATAAAGCTGTAGCACATCCACATTATGTAACTCTCTTAGTTTACAAAACACTTTAAAATGCGACAATTATCTGGCAACAAGATCCTTGACCTGCATAATCAATTTATTCAGTTTCCATAAAAAGATAGTTAAATCAAAGCAAATCGAAATAACAAGAATGACTTGGACTACCCGTTTCTCTATGTAAGTCTGGAGCTGGGTTAACCCGCTCCCCAAGAGAACCGGCTGTAAAAGTACTTTCCAAAAACAGAATACTATTCGTCACAGCACAAGTTTGAATTTGACACAATTTCAGACTATTATAGTGTAGTCAACACATTTTACGAATAAAATGGCGCCGGTTAAAACAAAGAGGATTTCTTTTTTTCTGTGATAGGTATTGGGTGTATTCAAAATCTAGATTTTTTTTAACATCTAGATAACACGAAGCTAGCGAAGCTAGACAGAATAGCTGAACGCAGTTTAGCTAAGCTAACGCCACCACAACAACGTCTTAGCGTCTGGCAGAGCCAAACAGGGAGATACCTCTAGCTGAAACCTGTGACCTTTACTCCGATTAGTACCGGCCACCAATTCACTATGGTTACTTATCGCTAAATGAGGCATGCGACATCACAGGGACAAACCAACGTTACGGCGAGCCGGACTGATCTAGACACACAGGCTAACAGATATTGGACAATCAACGTGGACGGAGTCTTTAAATCTATTTTTGACAATCATACTTCGTGTTTTCTGACGAGACAACAAGTTCACAGAATTTGAAATACCTACTGATTACACCTACTGATTGTTATCAAATAGCAACAACACGTGTAGTCGGCCTCGAAGTGGTGCACTGATTGATGGCATTACTGCCGCTTCCGCGCTGTCGTTACCGGTATATTCGGTGTTTTCTTTCGCTGATCTAAGGTTACTAACTTTAACCGATGATGATGAGTACTGGCAACATCTGTGTATTTTCATTTCACTCTTCTATTCACCGTTTCCTTGAGGCTTATTGAAACGCTATATATATATATATATATATATATATATATATATATATATATATATATATATATATATATATATATATATATACGTTTTAGGCTTCAGATTCAGACTCAGCGCGGAATCCAAGAAATATATAGTTTCATCTGCTACATAAGGTCTATTATCGACAAAGCGTCTATTGTTGACAGGCAACTAAATAGGCCGATCGCCCTGAATCCGTGTACACTCTGGTGACAAGACGTTTCCGAGTGCTCGCACAAAAACAACTCTTGTCAAGTCTAAGAAATAATACCGCGACGGACCCAACGAGTCAAAAAGTGATATATATATATATATATATATATATATATAAACGAAACCGGCTTCTGAGCTAAACGGAAAGGTAGTCTTCAGTTTAAACGCTTTGCTATGGCAATATGGCAATAGAGCAATGCGTTTAAACTGAAGATTACCTTTCCGTTTAGCTAAGAAGCCGGTTTCGTTTAACAAAATGACACACACCGTTTATCCGGCTGACGACAACTTCAATTCTCTATATCCCTTTTTCCGCTTTTCATCACTGTGTATCACGACAAAGCCGGATTCAAAATAATCATAATAAGAGTTTTCCTTACGTCAAGGTGATAACTTGGGATGAGGCCACAAGCCGCCGTCGCACATTATGACAAGCAGAATGGCGTTCGAACTCGCAATTAAGTGGCATTATCACGACAAGGATGACTTCCTTCCTTAAACGAAGCGACCAACCGTTGCCAGATGATTTTCCTCGCCAAATGATACATAACCAGAGCAAGCTCGGCGATTTTCTTCTCGTTGCATAAAATATTCATGCTTCTTGCAAAATGCCGGAGACCATCGTTGACGTCATCGCAATAGTTGTGTTCACAATTGTGAGAGTTTGTGAAACAAAAGCACAATCCGACCAGGCGCAATATATATATATATATAAATATTTATATATATATATATAAATTATTATAAAAAAAATATATATAAGGCTACAAAAAAGTTTTTTCGGTTTTGTCCGTAAAGAATCATTAAAAACCGAAAAAACTTTTTTGTATATATATATATATTAGAATCGTACACGAACAAATAAATAAAAAACTCTGAGTGGTGAGAATAGTCATCTGTACGAGTATGTATGCTAGGAAGTCCATAACCTCCATTAAACACTCTGTTGGACTGAAAGTCCCCGATACGTATATATATATATATATATATATATATGGATTAGCTGGATGAACCGCCGCTGGTTCCGCTCGTATCTTAGTGTTCGGGCTAGCCCGGTGGTCGGTCCTTCATCAGCCCAATGACATTTTCCACCACCACCAGCACCTTCATTTTGCCCTACACCGCAAGAGGCCTCCACTATTACTTCTATTACTTCCTATACTAGGCGTGTTCTGGTAATCTCTTCCAAAGAACATTGTTGCGTTTCATACGCCCGCGTTCGTCAAACCAAAATTTCGTATTGTAGCTACTCTATAGATGTTGTAGCTTCCTCCTCGAGGATTGTCTCTTAATATGATAATGACATTTTGGGTATTAATATTGTCACTTTTAAGCGCATTACCGCCATAGGTTGTATACGACGACACAAGTCTGCCTCTATTAGGTAAAATCCTCAGTGCAGACTATGTATGCTTTCGAGTGTGTTTGCAAGAACTCAATAAACGATGCCATTCATATGCAATAAACAAATTATAGAGCATTTTAGTATATTTACGTGGCTGATAATTGTGGCTAAAGGAACGTGCCCACCTTCAAAAGCGACCCCGAGACGCGTTGCCCCGCTAGACGTCAATAGTCTCTGGCGTAAGAATTAGGCGGATGTCTTGTCCCCCGTAATAATTTCCAAACGTTTGCCCTTTTTTGTCCAAAAAACGTGTGTTTTCCTTTTTTGGCTTCGTTTTTCAGGGTAGACAAAATGCTTTAGTGAGAGACAATGACAAATAATTCCTTTTCCCAGGACTTTCTGTTCGTACATTCAGTCGCGGAAAAATTGCCCAGCCCTTCGAGACACCTCGCTTAGCCTTCTTGTCGCTGATATCAGACAAGTATATATATATATACGTTTTTATTGCATATGGGGCGTACTTTAATGAACGAAATATTTATCATTTTGTTCACAGCACGTGAAATAACTACAGGGCAGATAACAAACAATTATATATATATATATATACCTTTGGTGCCCCCGGAAAGAGTCTAAGCAAACTGCTTCCAAACATACGGGCGTGGATAGCAAGGCCGGGAGGAGACCTAACCTTCTACTTAACGCAGGTTCTCACGAGACATGGCAACTTTTAGTCATACCTTTGCCAAATAGGGAAAGCCTCATCAGAAACATGTCCTTTTTGCAACGAAGCCGTGAAAGACACAACAAGTGTCCCCCAGGGCACACACTCCTCCATGGGCCAGGCATGAGAAGAGGCCAGAACCATGGCAATTAGACAGAGTTGCGAGAGATGGTCCAGAGCGGGACTCACCTATCCCAAAGTACAGGACCCCCCGCGAAATGGTATAAAAGAGTTCGTAGAATAACTCTTGTGTTCGACCCAAACATGGGAATTGGGAGCTGAAGTAGCACAGGAGGTGGTAAAAACAAAGCACAGAAGAGACAGAATCTTTTTGAGGCCGGCACGACTGAAGAAAGCGCAACTTTGAATCAAACGGGTTAGCAAGGGCGGAGACAAAGTGCGCTTGACAGGTGGGGGAACCCGTGAGTGACCCCAATTGATCTGATAGGGCACTCGCCACTTCTCCTGGTGACCCATAGCACTGTTCTATGGAAATCTGGGCCATCAGAGAGTGAAGTTTAAGGGGGGGAGGTGCGTTTAGTGGGTATGGGTCTTACTATTCATCCGCTAGGGTCGAGTCCCACACAGCTCGCGACGGCAAGCAATATTTCGTACTCGTAGCGATAGTGCGTAACTGCATTTAACACTTCTCCACAAAAAAAAATATATATATATACATAATAACATTGCTATGACACGCAGAACTATGGCATCGTCAGGAGAGCCCTACGCAGAGCAAAAGAACCTTTTACACTTGAATCAACCTTGGCCTTACTGGGAGCGGCAAGCTGCAACCTGATAGACTACTATTCCCAGATCATACTACGGTAAGAGCTTAGCTTAGAACGTTATGGTCTCGTTTACCGTGGCGCCTGGTTGAGTCTGGATGGGCCGCAGAGTAAGTATACTCGAAGAACCGAAGAAAATATCTTGAGCTGTCAAATCTGTAGACCTGCTGCTCCTACAAAATACTATCCTTCATTTTAACGACACGTCTCCCTGCATTTTTCATTCGTGCTGATTTCTAACTTTTTGTTTAGTAAATCCTTGGCTTCATTTTGGGCAGCAGTGCCTTCGGTAATTCAGAAGCCGGGGATGCTTCCAATACGTGAGTAGTCTATCAAGCAATCTAAATTAAATATCTCAAGGCCATCTTGGATCAGCGAGACACTTAACTACTTTCCTAACTAATTGTCTCTAGAGACATCGGATGGATTCCAAGCTGCTCGTTGGTGCATATTTGTCACGCGTTGACAATTTCTGCTTACACGGGCCGTTGTTTTTGTAGAAATAGTCCATCCGGCTGCCTCTGACGTCAGCGGGGCGGACCTAAACGGTTTAGGACCCTCCATTCCGTCTGACTTCCCAATTACTTCCCAATTCGAACACTATATGCGGAGCATAAGGAGCCATTATTTCTGATGACAATGGCACCCGAGTGGCAGAGCGGACTTCCTCCACCAGTTTCCTTTCCGCCTGGCGAACATTATTTTGGTGTCCACTTTACCGAGGCAACCTTTCAGCCGTGACGGGCGCAGTTAAGCCAAGGAGACTTTACATAGCCCTCAACTCCGTTTCAGATGCACACTCCTTAACTATTTTGGCCAGCATCGCGGTTTCTACCCTTTGCTAGGGTAGCTCAATTATGATACATGGAACATTATGAGGCGGTTCTTATTAATGCTATAAACATTTAATTGAAGTTGTTCATAGCTTTGGTAAATGCTGCGGCTGAGACTTTTATTTTCCAGGGACATGACCTTATCAAGTCGTAAGCTATGACAGTCATGTTAAATTCCACACCGAATTTTTATTCATGTTGGAAAAAGTTTTTGTCAAAACCGGGTTGGTTACCGGGCCCTCGAGTTACCTAGACATGTCTGTGAGCCGACTACAAGACGATACTGCGGAGTGCAGTCAAGTGACGTGAGCTGGTTGTGTCCTAGACCTTTTTAGGTTTGTATTCGGCGTTTAACCGCCTGGAGAAATGTATGCGCTATCTGTACCTTCACTATGGTTAATTCAGAGTCGTAGTGCGAAAGGCAAACGTTTCCAGTCCATCAACTAGATTTCGTATCAAAGTTTTGCGTTGGTCTGCGTGTTTCTAAGATGCTTTTTGTTGCTGAACATGGCGCGATCAATTCCGTCTTCCACACCTGGCCGACATTTGAGACGACAAAGTTTTCACCAAAGGTATGGCGACCAGCTCTGATCCCTGGCCTGTTGAAGCCTACACAATCCAAAAGCAGCCATCGCCGTCTTAACAAAAGACGTATGCACGATTAAGAATTCCCCGAATATATATATATATATATATATATAATTGATTGAATAATTGCTTGGAATGTATACCTAAATACACACACATATATATATATATATATATATATATATATACATCACTACATGGTTTACAGAGAGCCGTTACCTGGGGGCAGTGTGGTGCGGCATTTTGTTCAAACAAATCATTAGAGCGCGTTTTTCCACTCCGCGGTGAATGGCGGAAGTGATCGCAGCTTGATTGTTTGTTGCTTTTGGCCTAATTTGGACGGAATCGATGCGAGTTGTTGGAATTGTTCGAACTCCATTTTGTTGGAACTTTGGTTTGGAATTACTAGCACCGAGGTAAAGATCAACATTGAGGCGTGCGTCAATACATCGACTGACTTATGTGAAAAAGGGCCTCCCTCAACGTGAAGATTGGATTTGCCGATAAATCACTGTACGCTTTTTTGACCCGTACGTCCAACTGTATATCAGATGCATACTTTCAGCATGCTCTACTACTAGGTAGCACCGGTGTCGACACCGGGTCTAATTAACAACAAAGCTTAAGCGGGAACGTGTGGGACGTTACGAAACGAGTTGCATTTCGCCGTCATGTTGACAAGTCCCACCTAATTGACACGCTTAAGAGTCTAGTGAGATAGAACACGCGTCTATTCAACGAGATGTTCGTTAACAAAAAGCACGCCAGGCAAGCAACACTTTTGTCTTCACGTGGCTTTAAAAATCTTAGGATATTTTGCAAACACGAATATATATATATATATATATATATATATATATATATATATAGTAGCCTCTTTAATACGAATAAATAAACTACAACACGTCCAAGGAAAGATTAGCAAAACAAGTGTGCCCTGCAGGCATGTATGAAGACTATCACAGTCTGTTTCGCCTAGACCGTTTTAGAAGGGTGCCCCGAACGCATTCCAGGCATTTCCACGTTTATATATATAATATATAAATAAGGTACGCGGATCTGGAGACGGATATTGTTAGATTTACGACTATATATATATATATATATATATATATACCAGGTATGTGTATCTATAAATCGCTGCTGTTAGGTCGAACGAGGCAAGCTATTCGGGTCGATGGATGACGAACTGACAAAATCTTAGTTTCTTTAGAAGTCTTTTACCTGTACACGATATCGACAACGTTGGAAGTACGACAGCATCATCATCATCAACAACACCAACAACAATAACAATAGTAGCAGCTGCAGAAATAAAACAAACAAAAATACATTCCTGCCATCCTCTGTTTCTCTCTCTCTGGTCGTGCAGTATCATCACCGCTCAGTTCCTACCTGCAGACCGCCCGCTCCTCACTTCAGCTAATAGTACTACGTGGAACTGCTACTTTATTACCAATCGGTTAGCTTGAACTCGTCCGCTACACAGGGAGCGGATCAGACAAGGCAAGGGAACGAGATAAGCCCGTACGAAGATTACGCTTGCCTTTCGTGATCCGTATATATATATATATATATATATATATATATATATATATATATATAATGTGACCATATGCCCGTACGCTGTGTTTGTGAGTGTCGTGTCTGTGCGCGAATGGGACGAATGTGTTGTTAAATCTGTGGGGCGCGGTTGTGCGATTTTTCTCCAATTGTAGGAGTTGTTGAGCTACACAAATCAGAGAACTTTCTCAACAATCATCAGAAATAGAAATAGTGGTTCGTCTCGTTTTCTTTGTAGTAGTGGTCGTAGTTTCTTAGCTCTAGTAGTAGTAGTAGGTGTAGTCGTCGTTGTAGTAATAGTAAAATAGTCTGTAGAGACGATCGAGTGTGTATTCCGGGCTAAACAGTAGCTGCCGCGCTAGCAGCCCACAACAGCGGCATCACTAAAGTAGACAGCGCCAGCAGGCGTAGTAGCCGCGGCCCGGAAAGCAAGATGGCGTATATTAACCACTCCGAATGTTTGTCTAACGATTCATTGATTGTTAAGCCACCGCTACCAACCACCAGGACCTAAACCAACAACAAGCGCATATACAAGTTTGTATATATATATATATATATATATATATATAGAGAGAGAGAAGAGAGATAGAGAGAGAGAGAGATAGAGAGAGAGAAGATAGAGAGAGAGATAGAGAGATATAGAGAGAGATAGAGAGAGAGAGAGATATAGATAGAGAGATAGATATATAGTAAATATATATATATATATATATATATATATAGATATATATATATATATATATATATAATATATAATATATACATATATATATATATATATATATATATATATATATATACATACATATACAGATCGAATGTCGGCGAATACACGGCGGTGCGGAAGTGGCCAGATGCGGTGGCTGAAGCTGGAAGCCGATGCCTGCCACAAACGCGGTGTCCGGATTACCATCATCGCCATCATCGTTATCATGATCAGCGCCACCATCATCATCATCATCCGCATCATCATCGTCGCCGTTATCATCATCATCATCATCACCACCACCACCTTCATCTCCATCACCATTACATTAGCATCATCTCTCACTTAGCGTCATGGTCGCCGCTACGGCACATCCCCACGGAAGCCGCCGACAAGAAAATCCTCCAGCTCAAGAAGATCAGGCCATCGCCATGGCTGCCGCCACCGCCGCCACTGCCGCTCACAAGCAGCGACGAAGGGAAAATTGCCCTGGCCCTCTGGCTGGCTGGGGAACGAACGCGCCATCGGCCACCGGCAGATCAAGCGAGGCAAGAGAGGGAAGCAAACGAACGGATGGACGAAACCAAGCACGTCTTTTTTTTCCACCGCCAATCCGCCCAATAATGGCAATAAACAGCGCTGATGTCGCGTCGGTTGTTGTTGTTGCTGCTGCTGCTGTTGTTGTTAATGTCGGTGCCCCTTTTGAGTGTTGTTGTTGTTGTTGCTATTGTTGTTGTTGTTGCTGTTATTGTTGTTGTTGTTGTTGTTGTTGCTGCTGTTAATGTCGCTGCCTCTGTTGAGTGTTGTTGTTATTGCTGTTGCTATTGTTGTTGTTTTTGTTGTTGCTATTGTTGTTGTTGTTGTTGTTGCTGCTGCTGCTGCTGTGGTCGTCTTGTCTCCCCGAGACGGAGACGCTCCAGTACAAACAAGCATGCGTTTGCGCAAACCCACAGACCGTTCAAATCGATAGCCGATACGATGCCACCGTTAGTAAATATCGGTTGCTGGGAAAACTAGCAAAAGCGTATTAATAGTAAAAGTAGTAATAATAAACGTTGATATATATATATATATATATATATATATATATATATATAAATATATATATATATATATATATATATACTTTATAATTAATAAATAAATAATTAACTTATTGATCATTATAGTATATACGAGTATATATCCATATTGTCACCCATCTGGAACTCTACTGTAACTAACTCGTTAGCACCTGCATTGGTGAGTCACGTCGCTGCCGAGTCTGGTTATGCTGTTTCACAGGCGGAAATAAATAAGTGTCGAAAGTATGCATTTATCGGAGGCTGTATGGACTTCCGATCTTTTGCCTTCGAGACCTGAGAAGGTCCAGGTAAAATTACTGAGAGAGTTACTACTAAGGTATGCCAGCGTCTCAAATTAGCTGCGGAGGACCCACGTGCTGGTGATTTTTTACGGCAAAGGCTGTCATTGGGTATACGACAATGGTCACGGAGTGTGATCGGCTATTTACTTCACAGATTCCACCATAAACTTCCACGACGCCTACGTCGGCTGTGTGTCCCGCTTATACGACCAGTCGTATTTGATCTACCATCTCGATACCTGTCAGAGAGCTATTTCTCTTTCGCAATCAGTTTGATGATATTTTATAACTTAACAACTTGTGTTTTATATATATATTTATATATATGGTGCAATAAACAAATGCTGATGATTGGATATATAACGCGGTAACGCCAAGGCGGTGCTTGGCAATTTGTCTGGGTGGTCGACGAAGTCTGGACGTAGTGCTGATGTAGTTTGTCGTCACGTTTACTGGGGGACAATTGTTGACACCTCATTATAAACTAAATACATTTCTCCAAAGTCCTAACATAGCCGAGCTATATAAATAAAATACATTTTACAATTCATCTAAAAATTATTTAAAAAAAAAAAAAAAAAAAATATATATATATATATATATATATATTTCGATTCGCTGTATCGTCTTCAAGTAGGTACTTTCGGCTTCAAGATCAGTCGTAGTTTAGTACCTGTTGAGGTTGCCTTCCCTCTAGTCCCTCAGCGGCGGAAAACCTCGCGACGGGCCACCACTTTTGTGATACCTCGGGTACAGAAAAGATCTAGTACCCAATCTCTTGTATATAGACTGCCCGTCGTGTGGGAGAGTATCCCGCATGAAATCCGTCACTCGAAGTCCCTGACCTGCTTTACCCAAAGACGTCAAAATATGGCTTTTAAATAGGAATACATGACGGAGAAAGGGAATCTACTGAGGGCGATGATCTAATTTCTTAGTTTTCACCTGTCATTTCGAGTTATAATGTTTATGAAGTTATAGCTCAGTGTGCTCCTTTGCCTTGTGTGTCAGTATCGCCAATAATATGGTATAGGTATTATCTGCTGCTTTATCTTCTTCTTTTTCTCCTTTTATTCCCAAACCCTTGTACCACTTTTCATAACGAGAACTTAAGCACGTCTGAATTGAAATGAATTGAATTGAATTTATATATTAGATACACCGTTGTAGCGCATCATGATGAACTTAGTGTATGGCGCCGGGTCTAGGGGGCCAGTGCGATACTCATGGGCGTTATCTGCTGGGATGACGCCGGTTCGATTCCCGTTGCTGACCGAATTTTCTTTGGGCGATGTTCATTAAGACATGCTCATGGATTATATACCATACCATACACGACGTAACGTCGCCGCACGGACGTTGGGGAACCCTAGCCTGCTCTTGGTGTATTTGAAGGTATGCCTCACGGCGATTCCAAGCCCGTAGGGAGGGAACAAGGATGGTTTGGAAAGAACAAAACAATTTCCTTAAAAAAAATTCTTTAAAAATAGGAGAATTATCAGTGTTATATATATGCTCGCGTTGTGATGCTACATAGCGAAGCGTAAATGGCGCACCTGCGCATTTTTGTTGGAAGACGACGCAGAAGAAGATAAATTGCAGGAGGAAAAAAAAGGAGACGAACAGAGAGAGACGAAGTTTTCCTCATTTCGCGGAATTGAACTCCAGACTCTGGGCACTTAACCCAGCAGCATTCTGGCTGGCGACTTCTATTATATGTATGCATGTATATGCGCTTATGAACTCGTATGGCTACTGTCGCTTTGATTTTGCGTTCTCGACTCCTTCGTTGCCCTTTCCGTCGCTCCACCTTAATATATATATATATATATACATGTTGATCAAGTGATATCGAGTTAAGAAGCTTTTGTTGCACATTCGTGACACCGAACCCACGGTCAGTCACCTTGTAATTGATTCTTATCTTATTTTCAGCTCAAAGAAAACAATGTGCTGCGATTCTATCTGAAAGACCTCAGCAAATGATCGAATATATATATATATATATATATATATATATATATATATATATATATATATATATATATATATATTGACAAAAACGTGATTTAGTCTTGCAATAATAATAATATGTTGTTGTTGTTTGTTGGACGTTGGGTAGTTCTTCTGCTATACCACCAAATTTCTGCAATGATTCCCCGCGCGAGCTTTCCTCAGGGGACATTGGGGGACCAGCAAGCTGCAGTCAAGGTGTTTCCGCAAGTGACCTTAAGCAAGAACGCCTTATTATCGCTAAGATGTAAGCAAGAGTAACTTTGTCGAAAGCAATAACCAGGGAGCAACATTGCTGGACGGCATTCGGGTTCTGACTTCCGATAGCATTTCGGCAATGGCCACAGTAAGCCCCAATAACCGCCTGCAACTGCTACACACAACTCTTACAATTGTTCTGCCTCGCTCATTTCAATGTTATCTATCATTGTGCGCTCAGGAAGAGCCGAGACGACTTCTTATTTAGCTGTCAAGTGGTTAAGTTGCCACTCGGCAACAACCTACTTCTGTTTGTTTAGAGTAGTGTTAGTCTCATTAACTACCACATACATGAACAGCATTAAATAGATTTGTTATTGGTACTACGATTTCTACCAACCACAACCGCATGTTGAATAATTAGGATAAGCGATTCATTCAGCACGGCGCTCAACAGCTGATCGGCGGCATAATTGTTTACGCGTAAAAGCAATCTGTTTATTTCAATTGGAATGAAGGCCACTTTTTCTATTTTTAGTTGTAAGTCGTGCGTTTTTCGTTAGCGATCGAACTGTTTCTGATAGCATTAAGAAATGTGTATCGTTTCGCTATATTTGCCTTGCGTTCCACTGGACTCGTAAAATCATCGATTATTATTATTATTATTATTATTATTATTATTATTATTATTATTATTATTATTATTATTATTATTATTATTATTATTATTATTATTATTATTATTATTATTATTATTTGTGCAATTAATTAATTCCGGATTAGGTGCCTATACCATTAACCGTATATCTTGCCGCTAGTATGCTTGCTATCGTCCTTTGTTTAACTCATGTTTCTTTACCTTATGAATGTCGGCTATGATCTATTTGCTCACGGCAGCATTTTTATTATACGCCACTGATGTCACAACGTGACATGAAAAAACTATAGTATAATGCACTTGGAAATATTGTTCGTGGAGTGGAGCTCGGCCAAACAATGCTGAACTATCTAGCCAGCGTGGACAGCGGCGGCGTGGAGCTGCATGAATGGTTCCAGTATCTGGAGCACATCGGTTCACTACGGACTATTGAAGTAGGCCTTTAGTTGTCACTAGGAAGCTGGCAAAAAGGCAGACGTCCAAATTCTTCCTAACAGCAGTTCTTCCCTGTCTGGCATACAAATACGGTCGTAATAGTTTATAATTTTCACTAGAAAAGTAGCATTGTAGTTGTATTTGTAGTACCAGTAGTAGCGGCGGAAATAAATACCTTCTATTTCATATTTTAATTATTACGAGTTCGTTTCATTTACTTTGCTTTCGCTAAATCGCTAGCCACCAAACTGCTTATCTCTTTGTTCTTCTCAAGTCCTGTACGTGTCGTGAGCTCTAATGACCAAACAATGGCGTAATTATTCAAGTTTATTTTACAAAAAAAAGCTAAAATGTTGCAACCAGTGCCAGTGGCAAACCATTAGCCGATTTCTCGTGCCAAAGATTGCTTGGAACGGCTCTTTTTAAACGGTTCTATCTGCATGGAGGATTTCGCAGGATCAATCCGAATTATTAGCAACTAACATCAGACTTTTAATCGAGTCGATGTCGTTGTTGTTGATAGCAGTTGTGCTGTTGTCGGTTGCTGCTGCTGTGTTGTTGTTAAGGTTCTTGTTAGGTACCATCGCAATAGCTATCCAGGCCGGACTATCGTAACGCAGGACAATACAATTGTTACTATGGCATGGGCGTGCATTTTCCGGTCGGAATGTTGATCTAGTCCGGCTTATCTTGCATATTATTCGCTCACAGCCTAGAAAGCTATATGTTACAGTCGTTTTAGCTTTCGATGCAACAACAACACGACAACAACACAACAACAACAACAACAATAACAACTACAACAACAGACGACTCTTTACTACTGCCCTTATGGGGTTGTTGCCGCTAATCGCTGTATTATACACGGGTACTGATTGGCCGGTGCGTATACTGTCCTTTTTCTATTCGACTTTATTTGACTTGTACTTATACTAGAAACACTATTTGTTTCTATACGAGACTACGCGAAGAAACATTACGACGACTACGATCCCATTCTTACACCACCACCTCCATTACCACGGATGACTATCGGTATTAAACATAATAATAGAAGACTTGCCTGACGGATCACGTCAGGTGTACAACGTATAAACAGCTCTAACAGCGACCACGGAAATCTCGATTGTACCAGTCAGCGGTCTATCGACAAATCTTGTAAAGCAGGAAAGCAGCGTGCAGCCTTGCCAACGTAAGTAAATTGTCTTCGCTCCGCGCACAATCGACTTCACTCTCTCTCTCTCTCACACGCTCTATAATACCGGCCACCACGAGGCATAGTTTGTACAAGCACATACCGTGTTTGGGGGTGTGTGTAAAGGTGTACATTGCCCCCGATCGTATAGCGTAGCCGCGTTCCGCGACTAGTCTTCAATCTTGGTCGTATAACAACATCTCTGGCTGCTCTTATCCAGATTCGAAATGTTGTTAGAGTTGTTGTTGTTGTTGTTGTTGGTGATGTTGTTGATGTTGTTGTTGTTGGTGTTGTTGATGATGTTGTTGTTGCTGTTTGATGTTGTTGTTGGCGTTGTTTGGTGTTGTTGATGTTGTTGTTGTTGGTGTTGTTGATGTTGTTGGTGTTGTTGGTGTTGTTGATGTTGTTGTTGTTGTTGTTGTTCTCCTGGCAGTTACTGCCATTTGCTGCTGTGTTAGCCATGTCACTGCTCCAGCTAGCTTTTCATATCTTTCGTGTGCCATGCAACTAAATGCCACTACAGCCGCAAATAGGACTAGTATCACTTCATTTACTACTGCGAGAGGAACTACAGATCCATTAGAGTTCTGACCAACCAGCAGACCTTGATGAACTTGTGTGAACAAGCAAACACCCAACAGCAAAGTCACACATTGGTTTACTGGAGGGACTCTATAAATGCAAGGCGACAATGAAATGAAGAGCTAGACAGTGAGAGCGACAAAGAGAGAGAGTCGTCAAAAGTGAAAAGAGCCGTCAAGAGGCACTTTTATATTCTGGCTGATCACCGTCCCGTTTCAGCCCGGGTCCTTCGAATTTATCGCCAGCGACAGGTACTGGTTATCCTTCGGACATGCTTGACATGCCGAATCTACGCATCGACAGACGAACCGGTAGGGATGATGATGATGATAGGCAATCATGATAGGCTCCGTATGATGGGCTCCAACGAATGCGCACTGTTATGAACTTTCCCAGTTCCCACCTACACATATCAATATATATATATATATATATATATATACATATATCGCAGCTGTATATATATTGTATATACAGCCGCGCTATATATATAATATATATATATATATATAGCGCGGTGGAACTGACCTACGATTCTGGCGCTCTATGTTGTTCAGCCTGTCAGAAAATGGCATATTGTAACGACGGAATCAAATCGCATCGCCACCAAATGTGACGATATTTTGTTACGCTCATTTAACTGGGGGAATGTAGACTCAGCCAGGCGCGTACTACAAAACGAGCGACTTCGAAACGTTGATGAACGACAACACACGACGTACGTCTAGCGCATAGCTCAGCCGTGCAAATGGTGATGGGCTGCTAGGCCATGCTTCCCTAGGTCTAGTCTTATTCGCTCAAGGGACGCCGTAGCGTTCGCAGTATCTATATCGTATAGTAATCATGTTGAAATGGAATCGAATCTTCTCGAACTTTCGACATCTCGAATGTTCCACCTGTCCTTTTCGCTGATTGGTCGGTTTAAACTGAGCATTATCGTAGCGTGCGTTGTCTTCGGCGGTGACGCCGTTGTAGTATTTCAGGTATGTAGGTTTGATGATGATGATGATGAGGATACTGCCAATGTTATGGTTGCGGCGCGACAAGTCGGCTGCGGGTCGTGCACTTGGTGCCTTGGTATCGTTAGCATGTAGCTTGGCGATCTCAATGTTGTGGCTGGTGACGATTTCTTGGCAGTCGAGATGCAGGTTCGATGATGAGCTGTGTCGGCTGTTGTTTATGACGATGCTAATGTTGGGGGGCTGGTGGCGGTTCGTTGATTGTCGCGGTGCACGCTGAATTGGATGCTCGGTCGATCTACTGGTGGCCTCGGTTGCCGACAGCGTAGCAGTGGGCTGTTCAAAGTTGCTAAGTTGTGTCTAACTTCGTCACAGTATTATCGAGGGATGCCAGAAGCCTGCTTTGTACATAGCCCAATACTCTATATGCATACATATATTCTAATTTTGCTCTCTCTCTCTCTCTCTCTATATATATATATATATATATATATATATATATATTTATATGTTTTTTCCTATAGTGTAAAAGATTACACTCATGTATCGCTGCTCCAAGTTGCAAAATTATGACAGAAACATATCTGATCCTACAGCAAGTGTTCCACGCAACTCCATGTGCTTGTTATGTCACCTGCTGTGATTTTGTAAATGATTGACCAAGACGTGTCGAGGTCCTTAACGTTCGCTGCTACACACTGCTTGACTTTTGCGGCATAGGGTTTTGCGAATTGCTTACCTCTACACGATAATGCAGCTGTTGAGAAATATTTGCAATGTCTAGGCGGTTTCTAGAGGTTTACTTTGAGCTGTTTCGAAGTAAAGTCTTTGTCGCCGGGTGCTGCCTGTTAAAGCCCGAGATCAGACCCGAGAGCTCCGAACAGAAGCATGAAGCTGTTTTAGCTAGTGACGTTGCCGCGCAGCAAATGTACGCTAATCAGCGCTATTACCTAGACGGGCCTACTTTATAAGCACTGCTTATTCTATACCACCAGCACGGTGGCGCGATTGCGGACCACAGAGCGAAAGACCGAGAGAGAAGCATACAACAGCTTGTTCAGACAAATGAAGGTGCAACGCTTGATTGAGCGTGGAAGCATTTCGTGACCCGTGGCAGTATTTCTCAATCTCTCACGTGCATTTGATACCTTACCGCACAATCGTCTCCTAAAAAAGATGTCAAATATGGGAATCACTTCGCGAGCATTAAACGTAATCGCCACGTATCTTCACTGCAGGAAACAAACTTATTCATATAATAGTGATTCTTCAGAGATAGATCTAAGACCCTTCGGGGTCCCCCAGGGAAGCGTGATCGGGCCACTGCTATACATACTGTACTGTAATGATATCTTCCACTTACACGACGGATCAACCAAATATATGTTCGCAGACGATACTGCACTCGTATATAGACAAAACCTTTACCACGACCGACACCATGTTGAACAAGGGCTGAGGCAGGTAGGAAACTGGATGAAAACAAACGGGCTTGTAATAAACCACAACAAGACAAAATTTATACACTTTAATTTAAAATGTCGCCGCAACCTGACTGTACCTGACAAAATCCAACTACACAATCATATACCAAACACAACATGCAACTGCCCATTTATACAAAAAACAGACACAATTAAATATCTTGGAGTGATAATAAGCAGTAATTTAACATGGAACTCACACGTAAACCACACCGCCCGCAAAATCCGAAAAGGCATTGCAGTCCTCAGTCAAATACGTTCGTCTGCTACGACTAAATTCAAACTTGAATTACATAAAGCACTTATTGAAGCTTATTTTAGATACGCAATCGTCGTGTTTGGTGGAACCTTCCCTACTATACTGAGACCGCTGATGATCTTGCAAAAAAAGGCGGTGCGACTAATCGCCGGTGTTAGCGCCATAACTAGTGCAGCTCCCCTGATGCAAACACTCAAAATAATTCCTTTTCGTCAGCTCTACGCCGAATCCGTGCTTATTTTCTTCCTTCTTAAAGAAACAGAAACCGGGTGTGAAATTCAAAATAGAAATAGACCTACACACAGCTATTCAACGAGAAGACGGCAAAATGACAAAATTAACATAGAATACACACGAACGGAAACAGTGCGCCGAACAGCAATTCACCACTTCATAAAACGATTAAACACCTGCCCCACACACATCCGTGAACCACCAAATGAAAGCCACCGACTGTTAAAACTCGCCATACGAAAGCACATCGCAACGCTAAGTGACACTGACATAATTTCTCTCCTCGAATAGAAACTCCTGGCGACCACCGCCGCTGCCAAGACAACGATGGTGCTGCTGCCGTATGGGGATGGTCAGCGGGAGGCATGAATGAATGTGTGTTTGAACAGAAAGAGATACCCAAACTGCCTATGCACGTGGGCCACGTGTGCAGAAGCATGTGTACGCTTCTAAACATGCACTACACTGACTAGATGAAGTATTGCTAAGCTCGGCTGACAAAATGAAACTAGATGTTGTTAGTTAGCACACTGCAAATTGTCATATGATTATGAAGAGCAAATGTTGCACATTTGAAAAAAAAAACGTATCATTACGCACTAGATATATAAAATAAGTACAAAAATGTTTTCTCATTTAATTATTATTGGGGTTAGCATAATATGAGACTTCTGATAATTAAATTATGTGTCACAATTTTGGCTTCCTTAGGCATATTTAGGTATAATTAGGTAGAAACATGCGAGATACGTGTGTCTACACACAATATTTCATTCCTTTGACAATGATGCTTGGATGTATCAGTGCAAAACCGTACACGGGCATTAGCCTTACGGAAAAACAAATGAAGTTATGGTCATCGCACATGTTAGTAATAAAACGCACTTATATTAAATAAAAAAAAAATTAAAATATAAAAATTGCAAATAATTTAATTTCTCGAGAATTATTTTTAATACAACATTTGTTCTACTTTGAGCTACCGTAGATTATATATATATATATATATATAGAACATAGTGCGATGATTTATTAATCATTTACAATACATTTGCACACTCGGCAGTGCTCGCTGTAATATATATATATATATATATATCCTGAGTGGTACTTATTAGATCATCACTAGGCCCAAGAAAAGCGCGCATACATGTATATATAAATGTACACACGTACTTCAAAGGCGCCCGAACGTCACTTTCATGGTTGAGTCTCGAGTGTTCACACAGAGAACTCATGTTCTGGAGAAGCATCATCATCGTCGTTGCCGCGGCCGCCGCAAAGTTGTCACTGTCATCGTTAGGCGTCATTCACCGTCACCGTTGCGCGGCTTCAAGAGCAGCTTCCGCAGCTACCGGAGGTATTTTCCTTCTTCCTTCGACCGGTTTCATCGATCGGACTTGTTGACGTTGCTTCTTCTTCGTCGAGCGCAAGAAGAAGCATGGCATCCCGGTAAAGGACGCCGGCCGCGTATCCGATCGTGGACGATGACGACGACAATAACCACAGCCACAACAATAACAACAACTGCAGCAAAATAGCAACAGCAACAACAACGCGGACGGCAGCAACAACAACACCAACGCGGACGGCAGCAACAACAACAACAACAACAGCAACAACGACGACAACAACAACAGCAACAACGACAACAACAACAACAACAACAACAACAACAACAACAACAACAACAACAACAACAACAACAACAACAACAACAACAACAACAACAACAACAACAACAACAACAACAACAACAACAACAACAACAACAGCAACAACAACAGTAACAGCAACAACAACAACAACAACAACAACAACAACAGCAACAACAACAACAGCAACAACAACAACAACAACCGCAACAACAACAGCAACAACAACAGCAACAACAACAGCAGCAGCAACAACAACGCGGACGGCAACAACAAGGCGGCAGACGACGAAGAGCGACCGACCGCATCGGCAATGCCCACCCCACCACCGGGCCACAGTCAAATTGAAGGCAACGAGAGTCGGCGATGTCGTAGTCTTCGTTGGTTGGACGTGGTCGTCGTCGTGGCCGTCGTCGTCGTCGTCTGTACCATCTTCTCGTTCGATCAGCAGTGACCTGTTTCGTCGATTGCACGACAACTTCATCCGAAGTTGGCTCACGCCAGCTCGGACGACGCCAGCAATCAAGCCGATGTGGAACAGACGCAACGAACGCCCAGCGCACGCAGATATTCTTCGCCGACACCGGTCGAAGCGCGGTGGCAGCGGTGAAATGTTATTTTGTTACTGACGTAGTTGTTTTTATTTTTATTATTTGATGTCGTCGTTGCTGTTGTTATTGTTGTCGTTGTTGTTGTAGCTGTTGCTGTCAAATGTGCTACTGTTGATGTCAGTTTTCTAGCTCTCGTTTCACCTTCTCCCTTCTCGGTGCTTGATTTCGTTGATTGATAATATGTGTTGGTGCATGTAGCATCATAAGTATCAGGACGATGAAACGAGCATGAGCGATGACTCGATTGGTTTCGATTCGGTAATGCTATTATTGGCACTGACGCTCTGCAAATGCTCAGTCGCACGCAGACACACAACTATGGGGCATCATGGGCGTCTGATTATCCGTGTGTATATATAACATGGCGTACTGCTCACCGACGTTAGTATTGGCTCCGTCGTTATAAGATGGAGAGACTAAGTGCAGTACCACCTCCGATGTCGATCTGACCAACTGATCACGATCGGAAAAAGGATACACGTGGCAATCGAACGCTTAAAATAAACGAAACAAGTGCTTTGCTTATTTGCGCTTCAAAAAAACGACAAATTGAACTAGCACGTAGCATACGCAGCTACTCTCAGCCCGACTCAAAAGCGAAACAAAGACTTGTATGGTGGAAAAAGCCTGACACAACAGCAACAATAAAAAAAACTGCAGAATTGCGGCGGATCGCTAGAGGATGGAAGTTCTCTAAAGAGGATAATTCCCTGGCGAATACAAACACACTTGTTAGCCCTCTGTTGTGGCGGGGTGTCACAAAAATAGTTTTCTATAGAAGCACTTGAATAGAGCAGTAACATGGCTTCCGACCACGAAGCGGTTTTGACAGCTGCAGTGCACCGCACCGATTCCCCGCACAATTTATCATAGCACTGAAACACTAGAAGTTCCCAGATCTGGGACCTGGACTTGGTTCAGAAGAGTCTAAGCAAGTGACACCAAAGTGCTAATTGCTACATAAATATTTTTGGGCTAACCCGCATATTGCTACATATGGGTTACTCCAACAAGCTCTCTCTTTCTCTCTTAACCATAGTATACCTTGTGTTTTTCTAGCAATTACTCTTAACCATAGTATACCTTGTGGTTTTTCACCGACTGTTAGCTATTGCATTAGTTTCATCTGAAAACGCCAGTCGTCTGGAAATTCTGAAAAGAGCTCAATAGGCTCCAGGCGTGATACAATTATTTTGGGAGTGTGTATTTTTTACTCATTGCTTTTTTCTTTCAGATATTAGTATGAATATACGCCACGTTAGCAGTAAAAGGTAATAACTATAATTCTATATGTTCGTACACGTACGTACTTCTTAACTGGGCGTGTGAAGTAAAACTTTAGTATAACAATTTCACAACGGCAACAATAATGACCAAGCTCAGAAAATATTGAGCCTTTTTTGATTTAGCTTACGCTAAAAAAGAAATAGTTCGTTTTCTCTTTTTTTTGTATACCCTATTACAACCACGCATTTGTATCTTTTAGGCTCTTGTATATATATATATATATATATATATGAATATTTATATATACCTTATGCATTAGCAAAAGGCGCTCTTGAGCAATCTCATTTGTTTTATATCATTCATATCTCTATCCATAATTTACCACCCAATCGAGTTTCGTTGACTTGTTGTTGCGGTTGTTTTTGTTGTTGCTGCCGCTCTTGCGATTATTATTATTACTATTATTATCATTACTATTATTACTGTCGTTTTTGTATTGGCACACAAATTCATTCTGCATATCGCATTTAAGTGCCGTGCCGTGCTTTGCTTTGCATAACATATTTACACGACATTAAGTCGTTGCGTCGTTGTTCGCCGGCCAACAGCTTAACAGGACGACCTTGTACGTTAAACGGTTTGTTGCGAGCGGAACTGCTAAGCGCGGTCGGTTTCGAAACTGAAACATCTGCAGGTAGATCTGCAGCTTCCGGCTGACCCAGCAGAAAGCTGCGTGTATCGCCATGGCATTAACCTTTCTATCTATGTCTCCCGTCTAACCCTCTCTCGCTTTTGTTCCGTTTATTCCGTCGGCCAAGCGCATAGCACAGTCCGTAGCAAAAGAGAGGTTGACACGATGAACACATGTCACGTGTCACAAGGAATCTTGCACCGATACTCAGAAGCGGCTCAAACGTGCCATTGTCTATCGAGCACTGGCCCACTAAGAAGAACTTCACCCGCTTCAGTCGCAATGTCAAGCATGTTAATTTTATCCGCTGTTTCCACATAGCCTCCTTTAGTTCGTCCTATAATGTAATATATATATATATATATATATATATATATATATATATATATATATATATATATAAATGCATACCAGGAGCGCAAAGAGGCAACTAAACTACAGTGACCATAATATGGAAGTGCCGTAATAGATCGTGGCACGTCACATAAAGGCGAATTGATATGCGGTGTTTGCGGTTGTTGTTTATGTTATTCTTGTCATTGTTGGCGTCGTGGCGAGAGAGCGCGCCAATCGAAGACGCGTCCGAAGAACCGGTCGGACGATGATCCAACCAAGATCTATCGAGGCATGTCATTGAATAAAAGAAGGAAGATGTTACGCGCCTCGAACAGAACAGCAATGTATTGTCCCTAGTCCGATATGCTCCAAGCTCGATTGTGCTCAAAGAAGCTCGTGAATGGGAAAACGAATATGATTAATCATGCCGATACCGGCAATTGCAACAATAATAATGATGATAATGATAATAATACTAATAATAATAATAATAATAGAGGGGGAGGAGGATCCTGAAGGATATTGGAAAGCGTATAGCAGATATTACGGGTGATCGACGCGAGGCCATATTTTTGAGACAGATGATGTCTTTGGCCGTGTGTAGGGGGAACGTGGCTTCTGTCATAGGTGCCATGAATTGAGGAAATCAGCAGAGCATCATGAACCTGGCTTAAACGCTCATACCTCACAATTGTAAAACGGAACAATAAATAATAATAATAATAATAATAATAATAATAATAATAATAATAATAATAACGACAGTTTTTGTTATTCAAATTTGTGTTATCAGCATACAGTCGTGAGGTTTGAACGTGTCACTTCAATCCAATAATACTAATAACAATAACTACCTAGGTTATGTCAAGGAGCCGATAATGGCTGCGACACTTTCCGCCCTCTTGTTACTGTTCCGTTGCTTCTCCCATTCGTTTTACCAGTTTACATACGAATGAGTGTTATTGTTGTACCTCTATATATAATCATATATCCCTCTCTCTCTCTCTCTCTCTCTCTATATATATATATATATATATATATATATATATTGCACCTGCCGCTAAAATGGTATCGAGTTGCGGTATACTTAGTGATGGCTAGAAATATTATTATTGATACGGTGACATGCACATTACTTTTATGACCAACATTTATCTTCTATAATTTTGTTTTGCCTCATTTGTTGACCAACGCTGCTGCGTCTTGCCTTTTAGTCCATCTATTCTGTTACGCATTTTTCAAACAAATTAAATAAAAATCCACCTGGAATAAATACCAACAATACTAAGCGTACATCTCGTGGTATAATCACGTCCACGCGTTTGCTGGATGACTATCTCGACCGAAACTTAGAGAGTAGTGAGCCGATCTGGCAACTGTGTCTACCACACTAGCAATGGTGCGGCTCCGGTAAAAGACCACTGACGAATGTATCAATCAATGCGTATAATATATATATATATATATGAATATATATATATATATATATACGAGTCAGTAATGAAATGACAGATTCGTCAAAAAGCTTGATCGAGTGCGCCAATCGAATCAGTGAAAGAAAGGCCGCGGTGGTAACCAACCGGTTCAGTTGCTCGACGAGTTCATTGCTAATAATGCTACCACACGCAACGACAACGTTAACGCACAATGCGCAAGTCAGAACGCGGAGAAGCAAGAAGAGTTCGGTAGGAGAGCCATATTTGATCAGTCTATAGAAACATTCCCGTTGTTTTGTTTTTGTTCATAGAAACAACCCTTTTTCTGTTGTGTGTCATCAGGGTACCCTCTATACAAATCGTGTCAAAATAAGTATTTTTTAACGCTCTGACAACCACATTTGAGATGTTCATAACGGAATGAGTTGCCTGTGGCACGACAACGTCTACTATAAATGCGTCTATCGTCATCGCGCTCTCATTACTAAGCTTGTATAGGCTTCCTCCAGCGGAGGTATGCAGCAGCAGGGCAATGACAACCACCCCCAACACGTACAATTAGCAAGGCCGAGGCTCGAACTTGTGAATATCTGTCAATAATCGTGGTTGCAGTGGCAATTCCCCGTTTAAAATGGTGCACTAGCCGCTATCGTTACCGTTATGGTAAACTGGAGTGCGATTATGTATATATATATATATATATATATATACTATATCACGCTATTAATAACAATATGGAAAGAACAAAAGTATTATTCTAATGGCCACTGCATTCTCTCCCATATCCCCCATGATAATTCCTATAAGAATATTCGTTGTTTTGTGCAAGGTGCCGTGTATTTTTAGGTGGAGTACTATTATATATATATATATATATATATATATATATATATATATATATATATATATATATATTTATATATAATAGTACTCCACCTAAAAATACACGGCAGCTTGCGCAAAACAACGAACATTCTTATAGGAATTATCATGGGGGATATGGGAGAGAACGCGGTGGCCATTAGAATAATACTTTTTCTCTTTCCATATCGTTATTAATAGCGTGATATAGTTACTGACATTCAAAGTGGGAACACCTTAGTCTATCCTGGCCCATATGGATTGTTGCCTTTAACGAGATTCCTCATAGGGTATGAACACATTTTATATATGTTTCTCATAAATATCCATACATATAGGAGAGAGCTTTTTCGAGAGAGACCTCCGTTCAATGAGAACACAGTGTAAATATATATATATATATATATATATATATATATATATATATACATGTATATATACAAGTACGTATGTATATCTAAATAGCCATACACCTTCCCATAAACGAGCACATAAAATAGAAAAAGAAGATAGACCGAAAGAAACACAACCACGGCGTAAAGCTGATCCGTAAGAAGTAGCAAAATATATGTAAATACGTACCGTTTAAACATTTTTTAAACAGCGCCTGCAAACACAAGCCACGACGGAATGCGCCTTCAAACTAGCCTAAACGGAATTCACCAAATTTGCCACCTTTAAGTAGTCAATGAACTTCACAGGAAAGTGATTACGACACTCGAATCTATCGGAAACGTTACCAGTGTATGTACTGATGCAATGTTAATAATGCCGCGCGTACTATACCCAAAAAGAACATGCGTATATATTACCTAATTTGGATCGGTTAATAGTCTAATCTCCGGCCAGCGTGAGAAGCCCATAATAATGTTAACGGTGTGGTGACGGTTGTAGTAGTCACAATACTTAATGTACGCATTTGTGAAAGGCTGGTCTGAATTAACAAGGGTAATAATATTACAGTCGTCAGCCACAGGCGCATCGGCAATCAGCGACGGTAGAGTGTTACCGAGGTGTTAATCGCTCATCTGAAGTAACGTTGTTTCGGCGATTGTTAACATCGTACGCATATATACTACTACTGATGTATATGTTTATAATTTTACCCACCCATAATAATAATAATAATAATAATAATAATAATATATAATAATAATAATAATAATAATAATAATAATAATAATAATAATAATAAATAATAATAATAATAATAATAATAATAATAACAATGGGCCCGGTAAGCAAGAACAAGATTCACGTGAGCTGGCCACGATTAAAGCTCACGATCGCGCGACGAATTCTACGCAACTGTGTCGCTGCTGTGTGACGAGAACGCGGCTGTTGCGTTCCAGAATAATTTAGGAAGAAAAACAGGATACCGTTCCACCCATTGTAACACTAAACAATTTATAATAAAAATCATAATATAATAATAATAAATAATAAAAAAAATACTAATAAAAAATAATAATTAATAAGATAAAGAAAAGTGCCGTAATACACAGAGTTAAGTCTAGATACAATTTCGTCCGATTGCAATGGAGACAATGGGCCCAGTCAGCAGAAGAACAAGGACATTTATTTAAAGACTTAAGTGATCGAATACAAGCAAACACCGGAGATGCACGCGAAGGCGACTTTCTGAGGCAGCTGCTTTCATTGGCAGTTTGCAGAGGAAACGCCGCGTCGATATTAGGTGCGGTGGGCTGACGACAACAAGAAAGAAACTATAAAATAATGAGGATACATATTCACACCTCACAACTGTATTGCTCTAAGACATATTAAATAAATAATAATAATAATGAAATAATAATAATAATAATAATAATAATAATAATAATAATAATAATAATAATAATAATAATAATAATAATAATAATCATAATCATAATCATAATAATATATACTACTGCGTTTGAGATGTTTCGTTCCACTTGGTGGTGCCTCGGGGTTGCACCAGGTAGAGCGTTGCCAAATGCCTATTGGGAGCCTATAGGAGAGAACAGCACGTGTACATTTTGGAGGAACCCTGAGAATGTCTGTGTTCTGAGTTATGTATGTGTCTGCGTAGACTTTTGTAATGAAAATATATGTATAAACGCATATTGATCATAGTGTAATATATATATATATATATATATATATATATATGCATCAGCGTATTTGTTGAACACGGTGATCACAGGTATTATCACGGGTTATCTCGATATTAATCAATAGCCTTGTCTTTGACGTAAGCAGCCCAGAGAGTCATATATAACGTAAACGACACTGAAAACGTAAACGACACACGGCTGATTAAATCCTAACTAAACCCTTGTATTTGCACTAGCGGCATAAATGCAACGCTCCGCGTAATAAATTCATTTATTCAGTATAGGTGTATACGTTTATATATATATATATATATATATATATATATATATATATATATATATATATATATATATATATGAATAGATAAATAAATACCGATTCAGAACGTGGTTTATTTGCGAAACTGTATTACAAATGCTCACTCTTAAAAAAATGACATATATATATATGATTTTAATTCAAAATATGGGATTACATTCAGATATCATCCGCACATTTAAATCAGAAGAATGTCATTTATGGCAAGATGTCTTACTGAGAAGTGTGGCATTTGATGTGGACTAAGAATAGAACGGTTGGTTTTCTGACGCAATGATGTTTGACCTTGTTATACTCTCGGCGACTTTCGATAAGATTCGTCGCGATTCTTACCCTAGCGTTTACCGCTTCTATAGAAGGCCTTAGCAAGCAAAATGAGGACATTCTAATAAGAGCGCCGGTTCGTCGAAATTTACGTCTCGTGAGCCATGCAAGCCACTTTGAACATACAGCAATCACATCACATTGATAATAAAGTGTTACGTAACAAACGCAATACAACACTAGACTGAGGATGTGATTTAGTGGAATTCGAAAGGGCGAGGTTTTAGCACTGCATATATGCATGCATATATATACGACAGGCTTTTCGGGAGTTACAAAAAGTATTCTTTTTGCTTCGTCTTTCCCAGTTTTGGAGACTGGCAGGTCTCAGCCATGCCGACGTGCAATGACCTGCTTGATAGCGGGGCACTAGGTAAGTATCTCGTATAATAAGAAATGGGCGATTAAATGCAGAAAACACGTATTTGTGAATAAAACATATTTATCTTTCAGCACATGGTTTCATTATTTACATTTGATTGAAATGTATGTGTCTGCGAAGACATTTGTAATGCACATAGATGAACGCATCATGATCTACTATATATACGTTCATATCAGCGCATTTGTTGAAGTAAAATGTGATCACAGTTATTATCACGGGTTGTCACGATACAAATCAATAGCCTTGTCTCAGACGTAAGCAGCCCGGAGTCAGATATAAAACCGTACGGCTGATTAAATCTTAACTAACCCATGGTATTTGCGTATATTCTGGCGGCGTAGACGCAACGCGGGACAGAATTTATATTCTGTGTAGAGGTGTATACATTTATGCGTTGTTGTTGTTAATATATTTACTAGGTTGTTGTTAATAACATGTTATGACAATAACCGTTCAATAGAAGAACACTCAATGAGCGCGGTGAGTCTCTGGTGGCAAGTGTCATCGGCCGCTGACGTTCAGGAAGGCCAACTATCATGTCCGTGCGCAAAGCTCAGTCAATGAACTGAGTTGTTGATCTGGCATTGGAACGCTAGCCCTGCTGGCTCTGCGTTCAATCTGCAGCACGGAAGGCACACCTCAACTACAGAATCCACCTTCGATGACAATCAAGGGCCTAAATGGCGTAATACTTCGTCGACTTAATCGACTTACTGTCGATGCATCTCTTCTCCGAGTGTCTTCATTGGTTTACCGCCAAACTCGCAACTCGAATCATCACCAGGCGTGCAGAGCAAGACCAATAGTGTTAATTGGCATCACAGAAGAATATTTGCTATTTATCGTTCGTGAAGGTGATCAAAATCGGTGGAGAGATCGCTTCCGCCCGAACAGAAGCCGCCGCGAGCCATATTTTCGGGATTGCCGGCCGTTTTCCCCACTTCGTCCCGTCGGCAACAGTAATAATAAAATTAATCATTGAGACAGATGATGTTTTTGGCCGTTTGTAGAGGGAACGTGGCTTCTATCATAGGCGCCATGAATTGACAAAAAGCCAACAGAGCAAGATCAACCTGACTTAAACATTCATACCTAATAATAATAATAATATAAACGTTGACATAATTAGATTATTTAATATCAGCCTACCTTTAATCATCAGCCCTGTGCCGTAAGCGGGGACGGCGTTAAACCAATGACTTTAAACTGGCAAGTCAAACAGATACGACATTTCTGTCAGTGTCAATGTGTGTGTGTGTACAGTGCACAGGCTGCGACAACCCCAGTAACGTGATAGATTGCGGCAGTACGGCCTTATTGTTACGTTGCACGCACGACGAAGTTAGACAACGTATAAAGCATGCAAACAAATTATCATTCGCGCGCACCAGCGCCCTTGTTGTCTGTGTCGTCACAGTCATAATTTCTGTTTGGCCACGGGGCCACGCTAGGTGTCAACGGTCACTCGTTACTCACATAACCATTACGAGCAGTTACTCCTAGATACTGTAATTGCATTACCAACGCCGAACCCAGACGCTCCAGGCGAAGCTGGGGTACGAAGCATGGAAAGAAAGAAAGTGGAGGGGAGGGCAGGCCAGGCGGCGCGCGAAGGGCGTTCGCCGCACGCGAGACTGGCGACTTATTATCGTGCGTACATGCGCTTTCATTTATGCGCAAGAATGTCGTTCTTGTCTGTACTGTTAAGATGGTTTCCTAATGCCTTTTTTTGTTGTTTGTTATCTCGCTTTTGAGTTGTTGTTGTTGTTGTTGTTGCTGCTGTTGCTCTTAGTGTTGTTGTTCTTGTTCATATCGCCATTTGTTTATGTTTGGTTGTCGTTGCTGTTGTCGTTGTTGTCGTTGTCGTTGTTGTTGTCGTCACCACAGCCGTTGTTTTCGCCTGTTCAGAGGCTCTTTAATCGTAAGCACTTAATGCTAAAATAAAACCGATCGCGAATTCCACGCGCATGTCGTCCCCCTCCCCCTGTGCATATGGTGTCGACGACAAAATGTATTTGTTTTTTATTTGCTAACTTTACTTTTGCAACAAGCAAGCAGTTAGAACGGCTACTAGCGGAACCGTAGTGCTAGTGGTGGCGGCGGCGGCCGTCGCAATGTTTGTATTTTATACTATGTGTTGTTGTTGTTGTTACTGTTGTTGCTGCTGCTTCTGCTGTTATTATTGTTGCTGTTTTTGGTAAGAGAACATACAAACAGTACATGCTTGCGGCGTTACGTTACAACTTGGTCGTCGTCGTCTTCGGACAAACGTCGTGGCCCTATAGAAGGCGATGTAGCCTGTTGAAAACGTCCATCGTTGTGTCCATTGCGTGTGTGTTGGTTGTAGTGCAGCTAGGCTTATGTGGCGTAGTGTCAAGGATGCAGCGAGAGATTGAAGAGCGTGGAAGCGCGGTCGTGTCGTGAGTGACCTCCTCCTCCGACCACCACCACCATCACCAACGCCACCGAAAACAACGATTTGACGGACGCAACGGAACCTGATTTCAGCCATAACCTTTACTTCATCTACTTGTTCTTGCTAGAACGGCACTTACGATGCTGCTTCTACTGTCCTCGTCGCCGTCGCTGTTGTTGTTATTTTTGTTGCGATTGTTGTTGCTGTTGTTGTTGTTGTTGTTGACACTTATATTGTAATGTTCGTATCTGTCGTTTTTGTTATCTTCTTGGTGCTATTAGTGTGGTGGTTGTTGCCGGCGCTTTTCGCGATTTTTCCTCTAACTGTCGATGTTGTTGTTGTTGTTGTTATTATTCTTCTTTTTATTATTATTACTGTTCCAACTGCTGTCGTTGTTTGTTGTTCGTCTTTTTTTTAGTTGTTGTTTCGTTTGTACGTCGGCATTGGCCATATTTCGGCATCGAGTCAGATGCGGTTCGAGTTATTGTTGCCGCTCAAATAAAAATCAAACTTTCTTCAGAAGACGCAGTGATTGCACCACGATTGCTTGTTGGGCGAACACACAGATATAAAAAAACGAAAAGAAACTGTGTTAACAGAACGAGTGGTGTGTTTAGTGAGAGCTAGCAACGAACGTAGATGAGCGGCTCGGGGAATAGGTGGGTTTGCGGTTTTTGCGGGTGCTGCCTGCTGCTGTTCTCCCCCATAGCCCACGCTGGCCGGGGAAAACGCTGTTTGGCCGTCTATGTGTATGCGACGTAGGCGCGTGCTTGTTATGCATTCCGAGCGGAAACTAACACCGGCAATTCAATTGTCGATCTGTCTGTCTATTCGCGTTTATTCAATGGCTATACAGCTAAACGACTTAAAACAGCTAGACAGAACGCCCTATGTGGCGACGTGGGGTCTAGAGGGGACTAGTGGGGCGGCGCTAGTCATGGTTGCCATCTACCGGGGTGTCGCCGGTTCGATCCCCGTTGTTGATCGAATTTTCTTTGAGCATTGAATGCATTGAAGATATACATCTGGTTAAGTTCCAAGCCCGTAGGAGACGGAGGTTAGTCTAGAATTAAAAACAACCTTCTTAAAAATGTTTTTAATTCTAGACAGAACGCCCTCCACCCGATCGAGACGTATGCTTAGCAGACGATAATTCTCCGCTACGACGATCATTAACTCTCCCATTCTTCCCATCAAACGTGAAAAAAACTCGCCCTAGTCGAAACGAAGAACAGGTAAAGGAAAACATCAGCACATGTAGGTAGATGGTTGGTCAAAAATGATATATATATATATATATATATATATACGAGAGTGTGTGTTTATGTAGATACATGCATATATTATGTAATATACGCATCGGTACGTCTATTGCGATGATGCGGCATAGCTAGACGCGCAGCGGCCATTGACGGTGTCGTCAGTGACGTCTGCCTTCAAATTTTACACGCTGGACCACAACGGTGTGGTCGCACACTGAGTGGCACAGGCTGTCGTAGTCCTCCTTCTCATTGACAAGACCATTGATTGACTCATTGGTTCAGCGGATACGGACTGCCTCACTGCCGCCAGTTACACTCACGACCCGTCGTGAACAACTCGTCGATAGGAAGAGGTGAGGGCAGAAGGTTTTGTTGTTTTTGTTACAGTGGTTACTGCTATTACAGTGGTTGTTGTTATTGTTATTATGGTTATTGTTGTTGTTGTTGTTGTTGTCGTTACTGCTGTTGTTGTTATAGTGGTTGTTGTTGTTGTTGCTGTGGCTGCTGCCGCGGCTGTTGCAGTTCTCTGGAGACGTGACGCAGTTCATCATCATTATCATCATCGCGATTATCATCATCATCATCACCGATTTGAAACGGCGTTGAATTCTGGCCGATTGCCAAACTTTGCTTGATTTCATTCGGCAGGTTTTGCGGCGCTGTTAGGAGTGGGTCAATGCCATCATCATCATCATCACCACTACTACCACCACCACCATCATCATCATAGTTGTTGTCGTCATCATCATCACCATCACATCAGAAGTCAGATCATGACCATCTTGTTTTGTCGGCTGGCTGGGTGGCGATACACAACGACGACAACGACGACGACGACGCCGCCACAACCATCATCGCTCTATCCCGTCATCATTTCGCACCTCGTCTTGTTACGGGCCTTGTTACAACCGACCTTAGATCCTTCATCCGAGTCTCGGTCGGTCGGTCGGTGGGTTGGTGGGTCGAGACAGAAACGCCGAATCGACGGCCACGAAAACCATGCTGCCGCCAGCATCACCGTCACCTAAAGCGTCAAGCGTCACACACGACGACGATCACCATCAGCATCATCAACCAACCAACCAACCAGGGGCAGCATTGAGAGGAGACCATAGCGGCAACGACAACCAGAAGGAAGAGAACGATCGTGGTTTTGGTGGACCGGTTCACTCACTGACGTGCGTCGCCTGCTCGACCACCCCACCCCCCCCCCGCCCCCCCAACAGGCGGCGGCTGCGGCGACGACGACGACGACGACAGCAGCTGATCAGCCAATCGGTAGGCCGCGTTCGTATGAATATTGTTGACTAAACGCTACAACGACGACGACGACGACGACATTTGGTCGCGGTATCACGCGGCGCCGCTGATGGCCCGTCATCGTTGTCGTCGTTGATGTCAATGTTGTTGTGGGTGCTTTTACAGCTGTTGTTGTTGTTGTTGCTTTTGCAGCTGTTGTTGGTTGTTATTGTCGTTGTTGCAGCTGCTGCTGTTGTTGTTGTTGCAACTATTGTTGCTGTTGTTGTTGTTGCAACTATTGTTGCTGTTGTTGTTGTTTTTGTTGTTGTTGTAGCGGTTGTTGTTGCTGTTGCAGCTGTTGTTGTTGCTGCTGGTTGTACTGCACGTACGAACCGGCTATCCAGAAGCGAAAAACTAGACTATTTCATCTAGATCCAAGCCACGTGGACGACTTGTGCCGTCGCCTTACTGCCTAAAACCTACAACGTCGAATGAATCTTCGCGATTGCTGCCGAGCGCGCCGGGGTCGATTCAAAGAAGAGCTGTTTTTTTCTCTCTCGGATAGCATCTGGGCATAATAAATAGTGTCTTACTACTGCAACGCCTGCGTACTCCGTTCTGTTCTTACTAGTACTGAATGCAAGAGGCGCAACGTGAGCGTGGCAATAAATAGTTCTATATTTTTTTAGTTGTTCCGTAAGGCTAATGCCCGTGTACCGTTTTTTTCCATGTCATGGATGATTTTTAATCCACTCCGGCATTTACCTTGTCTAAATTGGGAACCATGAAAACCGATTTAAGAGTGGCCGGTCTGGGTCTCGAACCCAAACTTCCGAATGCAAGGCAAAAGCTTTGCAACTAAGCCACCATGTTGCTCGGTATATATATATATATATATATATATATATTTATATTATATATATATATATATATATATTATATATATATATATATATATATATATATATATATATATATATATATATATATATATATATATATATATATATATATATATATATATATATATATATATATTATAAATAACAACATACACGCTATACACATAACATGCTTAGTAGTATGGCGATTTGTGCGATCATGCATACACCTACGAGTATATGCTCACTTGTTCAGAGAACGACGCGACGCAACTGCAACGGGACACGTGAATATCACCACCCGGCACGTGATCAGCGTCTCGGCATAGAAACATGATGCCCGCCGGAATACAAGTTTGGCCATAGCAAACATATGTGTATGCTCATTCGTGCTGTACGAGGTTTAACCTTGACCGCTTGAGGATCGCGCCACATTAAGAACTGGACATGAGCTGCGATGCTTTAATACTGCTGACCACGAAGCGCTTTGTAACAAACACTTCTACGCACGGCGTCGGCCGGTAAAATTTGGTGTCTTCATTGCTGGTGTTTCATTTTTTTTTTATTTCAGTTTGCATGCGTGCCTGCTGTTTACTTGTTTCCTCACAAGACCACGCTAAATGTCTCAACAAAGACCAGCCTGGTGAAACGATATCTACAGCTGTATAGCATACACGGCTACTCTTCTTACGGCATTCAAAGTACTGATGTCGACCCACTTTAGCTTCGAGACTGGTATTTGAATTTGATCATTAAATTGTATTTTTTGAAACTGATATATATACATAAATATATATATATAAGATATAATAGATATAGATATTAGAGAATAATATATAATATAGATCTATATAATACCCATAATATACATATATTCATATATATTAATATAATATATATATATACACATATATATATATATATATAGAGACAACGTTGCCCGTCATTCGAAACCACACATCTAACGAAGCGCGAAGAAGACCGGGGCAACGCGAAACCGCCGATGAGCGGTACGGTGCTTCGCTAACGGCAAGGAATGATAATAATAATCATAATCATCATAACCAAAACAAGGCAACATAGCGCCAATTTCCGACGACGTCACCACCGAAGCCACCGGGGGATCATGCTGCGTCTCTCTCTGGGTAAAAATCGGATGTTGATATTGCCGTGGCGACGTGGCAGCGCTGGGGCGGCAATTGCGACGCTTCGACATTCTTGGCGTCGACGTCTATCTGGATGACACCCGGCTTGAACGAGGTCCGGCCCGAATATCGCCCAGCCCGCCGGAAACGAATCCCGGCCAATGGGACGTGTCGATGTGCTGTGAACATCCCGACTACGGCTGCAAGTTAAATCGCCCGGCGCATCGCCCTATCGGGCCCTACTAGACACTCATGTTTTTCATGCGTTTGTCTATGTATTTAGCGCTGTGCAACACTTGTCCAGCAACGTACGTAGCGTACGGAAACACTTCACTAGCATTCCAACTCGAGCTAGCTTTTTTTTTAACAGACAGATGCATGTAAAGAAGGCTTGATTCATTGCAATGCTCGGACATGACTGTACAATGGAAATTGTGGGTGAGTATTTTGCATATATATGTATATATATATAAATATATATATGCAACGTGTCGGTGCATCAACGTTTTAGAATGTTTTCACAAACAAAAATACCCTCTCCCTTATCCCGTTACGACTGAAGAAGCTAAAGCTATGCCTTAAATCTGCTAAATCTTGACAAAGATCGCTTCGGGAGGGTGTGCTTCGCGCCGGGATCGAACCAACAGTCTCTTGTGTCAGAGTTGCCGGCTATCTTCTGCTCTCCGTCCCGCCGGCAAATTGGTTGTACCAGTTGAACACACATGAGGAGTAGATAGCCGATACAAGTCTAATTATAGAAGAGATTCGAGTAGGGGGGCAAATAAGCATAATGCCGCATCCCGTTGTCAAAGTTGACAGGCTCAAGCATTTACCAGTGTTATAGCTTTAGAGCCGACTCTACTGGAGTGGGGACGGACAGTGTCACTTCGGCGTGATTTACCCGTTATAGGTTTTGGCGAGCGGTCATGTCGAGCCGATGGGTGGCGTGGTGGGTGCATTCCGCCTGCGCCTCGCAACCGCAGAAGACAATAGGTGCGCGGGTTCGAGCCCCACCGTTGCACATTTGTATTAATGGGGGTCCGTCTATGAAACATTGCGAAAAGCAGTCCCGTAGACGTTAAATCTTAGCTGAGGTTTAGCTCGAAAAGTACTTTTTTAGGTGGGCGGTCGAGGAAGGGAACACTGGGTACACTCGACTCGTTCAGGCGGTATACAACCCTGCAGCCAACCGACCGTCTCTGGTCGAACTCTAAAGATAGCTAAGTAAACCCCAATAAGACGCAAGATAAGGAAGAGTACAGAATGTTGTCAATAATCCTAGCAATAACAATCATAATAACGACAACGACGACGACAGAAGCTTGAGAAAAAAAGTGTATACATATCCATAGAAAAGGGAAAGCGAAAGTCTCAGGTGACGTTTCGCGCCATATGATTCATCGGTCCGTCCGTGCGGGAGACGCGTCAGCAGAGTGCGATGCCAGGCGATGGATGAGTGACAACGCCGGGAGGCTGCCCGGTACCCGCTCAATCGATGACGCGGTAGACATCGATCGATACAAGCGGCCGGTGCCTGATGACACAGAGTCGCCAACAAATGTCTGGCGCGCGTGAAAGCTGAGTTGTTTAGTCTTCTGACCCACTGAGGCCGACAAGGCGAGTAGTAGTAGGAGTAGTCTCAGCTCATTGTCTTCGTTGTTGCTGTTGTTGTTGTTGTTGTTGTTGTTGTTGCTGTTGTTGTTGTTGTTGTTGTTGTTGTTGTTGTTGCTGTTGTTGTTGTTGTTGTCGGTGTTGTTGTGGTTGTTGTTGTTGTTGTTGTTAATGTTGTCGGTGTCGTTGTGGTTGTTGTCGGTGTTGTGGTTGTTGCTGTTGTTGTTGTTGTTGTACTTCTTGTTGTTGTCTGCTTTGTATGTCCGTCATCCGCATTTGTCGTAGCTTGCTGTGCGTTTCTGTCTAGCGGCGGAAGTCGGCGCCTTGCCTTCTTCGCACAGTCTAAACAGCCGCCGCGCTGTCATCATGTTAACCTATGATTATTATTATTATTAATATTATTGTGATCATGATTGTCATCATCAGCATCATCATCATCCGCGCGTCGCCGTGTTTCGCCACAGATCGGTTTCGATGGCGTGATATTAGGGCTGCGAATTGCTGGAAGCGTACGCAATGACAGATGTCAGTCACATCATCGCATTTGGTCGATGGCATCGATCGTGCCGCGCGCACACAGTTCTTCGTGAAGGTGCCGAAGTAGCGGTGGTAGGGAGAAGAAACTTTCAAGGATAGACTTCGATGGTCATCACAATGATGCTGGTGATGATGGTGACAAGCATGACCATAAGAAAAAACGACAACAACAACAACAACAACAACAACAACAACAACAATGACAACGAAGACAATGACGACGACAATACAATTGCCAATTGTAACGTATAGTAGTAGTACTTCTAGTAGTAGGTGTCCTCGTAGCACAGAGGAGAAGTTTAGATGCTTCGAAACTCCTACGCCACTCACTGGTCACCGTGTGTTCTTCACTCTTCACAACAAAGCCATCGCTTACACCGTGAAATTAGTTCAAAATAGAGTCGATCTTCTCTTACCACCCTCTCCCCGATAAGGGGAAAATAGAGGTGGATTTTTGTGGCTTTGTTCTGTCAACAGCATGGGCAGCATTAAGTCTAACACTCCTGTCTTTTGCTAAGGCCTGCGTAAACGCATTTCCTATACATTTCTATAAAATACTTTCTATAAAAATGACAAGCATTACTTCTGGGGCTGTTGTTGCTGCTGCTGGAGGTGAAAGCAGGTGTGCTGTTGTGCTTGGAGTCCATTTTTACTGCGCGGATACTAACATCATCAACCATCTATGCAACCATTCGTTGGTTTGGTTGCTTTGTGTTGCCTCGTCCTTCTCCTTACGACGCCTCGGCACTTTCGGGATACTGAGATTTAACTCTCAAACGCGCAGATCAACCCGCGCACCTAGCAAACGTTTACTGGATGAATGACGAGCCGCAGTAACAGCTACATAAGCACGTTGTCAGTAGCATGTAATAACAGTGTATATAACTTCGTCAAGGCTATTCTTATGATCCCACATTATATTTATATATATATATATATATATATATATATATATAATATTAGACCTGTCAGCAATTTGTTTACTGTGGAACATTATCATTTTATAACATATATAAATATATTCACCTAGAGGTTCATGGATTTCGCATGCTTGAAAGTGTGCCGCCCATTCAGTTACGTCCCAGAAACGACATCTATTTGTTGCCTTCTGTAACATGACATTATTGTCAACCTGAGTCTGTCCGTACCAGCGACTATACACACAAACACACACTCACACGGCTACAACTCGTGGATTAGATGGTGGCGTGACGCAAGTCCAATTAAAGCATACCATTTTCTAAGATCATTTGATTGTTTGACTTCGAGCTAATCATATACAGAACACTGGGGTAACAACAGACAACAAGATACGATTCGATTTCTGGCGCGCGGTAGTTGGTTTGTCCGGGCGCGTGCGCCTGGCAAGTTTCGGCCATCGAAAGGGAACGAATGCCGTTTGTAGGCGATCTGCTTTTTCTGGTATTATCGACTAAGTAGAGGCAGTTTACTGCATGTTCGACATATGTATATATATATATATATATATATATATATATATATATATATATATATATATATATATATATATATATTGCTTGCAAACATCTTATTAGCTAGTAAATAAAGCTATAGTAGCGACTAAACTAGCAGCAACAGCATGGTGGACACTGTTATCATCGCTCAGTTGACCTTTAATAAAAACTAATGAAAAAAAAAACAAAATACAGTATTTGTATTTTTGATAAAAGCACACGCAGAGATACACGCTACCGCTGTGGCACTCACGCGGACATACACACGTACAAAATAATGACACAATCAACAATGACTAAATGTATTTTCTGCGAAGCGTCCTCCCAGTAGCGCTCGTAATACTGATAACAGATTGTTACAACAACACCTGCAACAGCAGCAGCAGCAATATCAGTGACAGAAACACGTTTTAAGAGAAAGGCTTTTTTGTACTCACGAGCGTGTAGTGTATATATATATATATATATATATATATGGATACACATGTGCCGCACAGTTTACGCAAGGCGTCTAAAAAATATATCTCCAGGAAACGAAGAACAAAACTGCTCGCGGTCGAACTGCTCACAGCAAAACTGACTGAGCGAAATATAAGCAAATGTTATAGAGAGGTAAAATTATTTGAACGTAAATTGAAATGCAATGCGATCGGCTAAGCAGAATACGGCGATGTGGTGGCAAGTTAGCAGATAAGCAAGGATGTGAGGAAGAAAGTTGACGAAACAAAGGACGAGGAAAAATAGAGAGCGGATATGGACAGAAAGACATCCTTGCAATCGTACAGGCAAAAAAAAACAGAAATAAAGACGCCAAAATGTCTTATATACTCGCACTTGCAAGGTTCAGCACTGTTCGCTGACTACAGGGCTGGTATGCTCAACACCTGATTGCTGATGGTCCGATACACGGAAATTGAAAGCGTTCATTGTACAGCGCGTGATTTATAGAACATATAGCGTCAAAGTACGGCAAGCTAGGAGGAGTGAGACCGGTGTCCTTGACCGACGTATTAGGTTTCGGTGGTAAACCAATATGGCAATTGAGATCATTGAAACCGCAAAATGAAACCGCATGTAGGCTAGAGAACTGGCATTGGACTTGTAAAAAGCCACGCAGAAACATCCGGGTACGTTACAAACTCTTGTGATGATTATGTTCTAATTTGTAAATAATCCAACTACTAGTATGAATGCGCTACAGACGAGTATGCGTTGAAAACAATTCAACGGTACCAATACCGTCGTATGACGTATAATGATAGTGATATACGAAGCCAGCAGCGTGCTACGTGGCATACTACACAGTGAGCGCATCTGATTCAAAAGGTGCTCAACAAAGCATGGTAAATCGAACTCATATATATATATATACATATAGAAAAAACTGTGATGATTTATTAATCATTTACAATACGTTTGCACACTCGGCAGTGCTCGCCTTATATATATATATATATATATATATATATATATATAGATATATAAATACGTTTCCGTGTGTGATACGTGTGGTTTGTGTTGTCAGCTGAGTATACCGCTTAGAAATCGTCGTCGCCGTCATCGTCGTCGTTGTTTTGTGCCATCTAAGCAGCAAAGTAGGCAGCATCATTATCACCATCAGCAATATTATTATTATTATTATCATCATCATCAGCATTATTATTATTATCATCATCATCATCATTATCATTATAATCAGCAGCAGCAGTAGCAGGAGAGCAGCCGTCGTCAGCCGGTGGTGTGGTGGCACACAGCGTGCGTGTGAACGAGAACGGACGAATGCATCGAGAACTAGGAACTAATCTAAAGCGGTCGGTCAACCAGTCAGTCAGTCAGTCAGGAAGACAGGCCGTTGCCGTTGCTGTCGCCGTCAACCAAAGCTTCTCCGATTGGTCGACTCGATCACGATGCCTCGTCCATTCGTCCGTCCGTCCGTCCGTCCGTCCGTCTTTCCTATCTATCTTTCTATACGAATGTGCTTCGGCTACTACTTCTGCTGTTGCTACTGCTGCTGCTGCTGCTCCTACTACTTCAGCACTTCTGAAGACGACCACAGTAGTTGATGCGGTGGTGTGTGTGATGATGATGATGATGATGATGATAGTGCTGATGATGATCATGGTGATGATGGTGATTTTTGCCGGCGGCGACAGCGGCCGGAGCAAACGAACGAGAGCGCGCGCGCAGGAGAGTGAAAGAGAGAGCAAAAACGAGAAATGGGAGGTTATGCGAGAGAGAGAGAGAGAGAGAGAGAGGTGAGGGAGGGAGTGAGAGAACGGGGATGAGGGAGGTGAAATGAACTGGGACCTTTAACCGAAGCCGTGAGAGCGTTTGGCAATCTGCCAAAAACGCCGACCACGAGGGAAGAAGAGGAAGAAGAAGAAAAACAAGCGGGCCGCCCGCCGCCGCCTACTGAAACTGACCATCATCGACTCATCATTGCTGTAGTAGTAGTGGTCGTCGTCGTCGTCGTCGTCGTAGTAGTAGTTAAAGTAGTAATGTAGTAAAATGGTCGTAGATAGTAAAAGCGCCCACAGCACGTGGTCAGAAGCGCTACTAGACACAGCACTAACGAACCACATCGCTGCTGCTGCTGCTGCTGCGGACTACGATGATGACCCTACTTGCTTTCGGGGGGTCGTTGTTGTTGTTGCTACCGCTGCCGGTGGTTCTTCATCGACATCGACTTCGACTTCGGCTACTACTACTACTACTACTACAAGTAGCTTGAACGGTCGACCCACGAACGGATCTATATGTCATCTCACAACGATGCTGACAATGATACTGGCGGACGATGGATGTTGTGGTGGCTTGAATGAATGAGTCTGTCTGTCTACCTTGTAGCAAGTCGACCACGCTTCGACCACGTGACGGAATGCTGTGCTGTCTAGCACAATAATAATGATAATAATAATAATAATTGCTTCTTCTTATAGAACGGGACGAACAAAATAGGAAGGAATGCGAAAAGAAACCGACGACGACGACCACGACAACGACAACGGCGATTGCAATGACGACGACCAACAAGAAAACCAGCATCAAGAAGATGAAGTAGAGGAAAAAGATGTAGAAACAGACGACGAAGACAACGACTGCGGCAGCGGCGGTGAGCAGCTTCGCTTAACTAATAGTTAGGTTACGGACATACAGGCCAAACCAGACGAAGCTCTCTCACGAGCGGGAAAGCACGGCCGAGAAAGAGAGATAAAGGTATTTAACGACAAAATCTAAGAACTGAACGAACATCCAGGACGAGGAAACGCGAAACAGAACTAAATGGCAGAAAGAGCGACAGAACACAGAAATAGTGAGAGATAGGGGGGGGGGAGCCAGTGAGTAAGTGAAGACCGAACACGACAACGACGACGACGATGCCGGCCGAAGACAGGCAGACGTACCGAAGTTCTCGTATCTCCTCGTATAACGATCCAAAAATCACGCCCTTATTTCAACGGGCGTTGTACAGGGTTTAACCGGAGTCTGTCGGTGGCTACTTACCCTCGCCCCCGTTGGATCGCCGGTACGTAGTGCTTGCTGAGTGAGCTACTACTTCTACTACTACTACTGAACGAACGGATGCTGGTCGACGTTCGTAGCTGGCTCCTGTGTTGTTGTTGTTGCGGCTGTTGCTTCTCGTAGCTTTCAGCAGAGTTCCTCAGCTAGTTACTGCTGTCCGCCTGGTTGGATGGATGCGGTCGTTGTGACTTCCTCGGTGGGCTTCGTCTCTTTCGCCCCAGTTGTTGTTCTGTTGGTCGAGGTAGCTGTTGTTTTTGATGTTGTTGTTGTCGTTGTTGTTGAGGTTTTTATGTTGTTGAGGTTGTTGTTGTCGTTCAGTCAAGCCTGATCACAATATATCGCACCTCAACCACTACCTCAGCTACTACTACAACTACTTCTACTGATGCACGCACATACGTAGATACACACACGTTAGACACAGAGTAACCGGCACAATGGAACGAGGGGGTACTTCCGCGCTGCACCTCGTCTGCTCGCTGCCGCCTTCTCGACGATTTCCGGGGCTGGTTAGTTCGTTGTAGTTAGTTCTTCTCGTTGATACACCGACGACGACGACGACGACGACGGCGATGATGACGATAAAGCTCAACAGCCGGCGACCAAACTCTGAACTCCGATCGCCTTCGTTTCGCTTGTTTCGGCTGTCAGAACAGTTGACGAACTCACTTGACGAAGACGAAGACAGTGTTTTTCGTCGATTTGCCTTCTTCGTATCGATCTCGGAGAAGGGGAAAGAAAGCTGATGAACAATCGCAGTAGTCCGCAATGTTCTGCGCTCAGCTTCAAACACAGCTCGAAGGTGTATATCCGGTATGTCACTTGTTGAATGGTCTTCGGCTGAGAAGCGTTGACGCACGTAGGGTGGCTGCTGTTCTTGCTGTCACGGCTGCAGGTATTGCGTTAGTATGCGCGTTGATGATAATTTTGTTGCTGTTACTGTTGTTGATGATGGTGGTATTTTCGTTTAACAGCACGCACAAACAGCAACAATTAGAAGAAGCAGAAGAAGAAGACGATGATGGTGAAACGAAAACAACCAAACTACAGCAACGCAACTGCAGTAGACACAACGACGGCCACAGTAACAACAAAATCAGCAACATCCATCGCAACGGCAACAAATCGCCAAAAGCAACAGCATTAGAGAACAAAGCTGTTTCCACATACTCGTCACCTAGCCAGCAGCCACTGTCCACCATTCGAGGGCTATGGGTGGGTGGTTGTTATGGGGGCGCAAGGAGGCAATTAACACTGGACAATGTGGAACACTCCACAGTGCACGTAACCCTGTACGGAGACGACGGCGGGCTCAATCACGCAATCACGGGGCGGCCACACTCGAGACAGGACGAATAGGCATACCTCTCCGACACTCTCAAACACACAGAGACATAAAGACGGCACGCACGCCAAAACTTGACACGTACATCCAGCGACGAGGGCCGCGGGATTGCGAGAATGCAGTGAGAGTGCAAGACAAGAAAACGAAATCTATAATGACGATGAGGCTTGATGTGGTACGTAGAGGACGACGGTAGTATCCACGATGGTGATAACAACACAGGTGCTCTTGTGAGCCGGATTGGAGCAGTATTGCGTGGACGAACCGTGGCCCGACGAAATGTCCCGACCCGTCTCAAGCAAAAATAGTTGCGCGCCGCCGCCGTCGGTGTTCCGGAAAGGTTCCGAGGACGACGCTCTTTTCAGCGCGGGTTTCTTGGCGACGATCGGCAACAATGATCAATGACAAGTGGTCGTTTTCCGCAAAGCAGTCTGCTGCAGGTTTAGTCAGCTCCGGTTTATTCGGCGGTGCGCTATCTACCAGCCCGCTATTGTGCACGGGTGGTGATGGTGAATCTCCAGGCGGGGATTCTTTGTGGGTGTCGTTGTTGCTACTGAAGTTGATGCTGCTGCTGCTGAAGTTGTTGCTGGTGGTGAAGTTGTTGCTGTTGCTGAAGTTCTTGCTGCTGCTGCTGCTGTTGCTGCGGCTGGCGTGTTGGCCGCCGAAGGCGCCTCGTCTAGAAGGTATTCACCATTGTGGTTCTTCTGCGTCACTGTTAGCCGCAGTAGACAGCGCCTCAGTAACTTCAGCTCGACCGCCGGTATCCGTTAGCTAGCGTTGGCGGCGATGCTACAACTGTTAGGATTATCGTTGTCGGTGACGTCGACGTCGTGGTAGAGTTGTCGTTGTTCAACAACAACGACTTTATGATACTTCAGATACTGCGAGTTCGATGCTGCTAGTTGATGCCTTCACGGCGGCTTCAGACACAGCAGATGGCGGTGGCAGCCAACGCAGCGTTGGCCGAGCTAGAAGCCAAAGTAGAAGAAGTAGAGGTTTAGCTCGTCACAGTTCGACGATCTCTTACTGGCATGGTCGTTCTCGTTCTCGTTCTCGTCGTCGTCGTTGTTGTTGCTTGCCTATCTGCTTTCTGTCGTTGGGGTGGCGTCGCGTTCGCCACCGTTGACGTGGTGGTGGTGGTGGTGGTGTGATAGCGTGCCTGTTGTTACAGCAGTCCTGTCGTCGCAGTTTAGATCTAGTCAGTTCGGATCATGGACGTGGATACTTTGTGTGCGAACGTCCGACGTCTAAATAGACTCGCGCTCTCGTGCCGCAAGCCGCCGAGCCTGTGAAGGGAATAGGGATTGAGATGAAAGTCGATACCGCGGCGAGACGTTGGGTGGTGATGGTGGTGCAGACTGCTTATGCTGATGGATGGTCGTAACACTAGCGCGACTTGGAGGCGAAGGGCGAAAACGATGCCGGTGCCACCGCCGAACGACAGGACAACGACTGTGTCGTCTTGTGCTGCTGCTGTTCCGCTGCAGCTGCTGATCTCAGGAGAACAGAGTGTAGAGATCCGAGGTAGTGAGGGACGAGGAATGTACTGGTGATTGCAGCCGCTGTTGATTGCAGGACAGCACCGCGTACGACGATGGGCACTGAGAGACGGACTATCCAAGATGAGGGTGAAGACACAGATGATGATGATGATGATGGTCGAGATCCTTTGCTGGTGACCACAAGGACGACGGCGACGACGATGACAACAGATGACAACAAGAACAATAACAACGACAATTATCACAACAACAGCAGCAGCAATGAGAAGAAACACGAGCAAGCTCAAGCACGAAAAAGGAACGCGGGCAACAACAACAACAACAACCACACACAGGAGCACAAATTGACTATACAAAAGCGAACATCCTTACGGGCAATACCGGTCGATCGACGGTTGGTTGGGTGGATGGACACGTGCGCGCACAACCAAATACACTCTCACTCGTCGACACTTCGTTGATGGTGGTAATAATAACAACAACAACAACAACAACAACAACAACGATACCACCACCAATAACAATAATGACCACAACAATAACAAGAAGTTTGCTGCTGCTGATGATGATGATGTTACTGACTTAGAGACAACAAGGATGCTGCTGCTGCTGATAGTGATGATGACAATGACGTTGAGTAGCAGTGCTCGTGGTGGTGGTGGTGGTGGTGGTGAAGGTAATAACTTTGTCAACACCACCAGATCAGTGACAGGGTCATCACCGAGGTGGGCGGTATATCGGTAGGTAGGTAGGTATGAGGTAGGTAGAGGCCTGACAGAACACACAAAACGACCAACCAATCAATCGACAGCTACGACAGCCGACCGATAGACTGATCGATATACAGACAGACAAACGGATGGTGGCCGGATAGATTGAGAGACACTCGCGAAAAATCGAGTACGTTGGCTGCCGCTGCTGCTATACTATACTATACGTGGTGAGTGCGCTGCGCTCGGCCTCTCCAGTCCAGCTCGCCTCGTGTCTGCGTCTGCCTGTCTGTCGCTGTCGCTGACGCTGCTCGAGCTACTCGACGCGACGCCGCCACAGTTGACGACGATGACGACTATGACGACGACGACGATGACGACTAATGCGTCGGCGCGTGAGTGAGTTGGCCGGCGATTTGGCGAGCGGGTGGTGGCTGGCTGACTGGCGATGTCTAGCTGGCTGGCTGGCTGACAGCCGGCTGAGTGAGGGAGTGACGGAGTGAGGAGGAACTATGGCCACTTCTGCTGCTGCTGCTGTTGCTGTTGCTGTTATTGCTGCTACTAATTCTGCTTCTGCTTCTGCTACTTCTGCTTGTGCTGCTGCTGTTGTTGCTGCGGCGGCGGCGGCGATGGCTACTACAGCATTCGCCGATCGTTACTGGTGCGACGATCACACAGCTACGACGGGCGGGCGCGACCGACGGATACTTTACGTCTAGTGGTGGTTGGTGCCTGTAGCAGAGAAGTAGTATTCGTAGTAGTAGTAGTAGTAGTAGCAGTTTTAGTAGCACCACTGGTTGTAGTAGAAGTAATAGTAGTAGTAGTAGTAGTAGTAGTAGTAGCAACAGCAGCAGCAGCAGTGGTGGTGATGGTGGTGGTAATTAATGGCAGTAGTAAACGTAGTGTCGAGCCTGGTGGCGCCGTATTCGCGAATTCGCGTGCGCCTTGCAACCGGAAAGCTAGAAAAAAAATTGTGGTAAACTTACGACCAAAT